>JAHRHJ020003684.1:0-129487 GCA_019776745.2 Taxus chinensis | reverse complement strand
CACATGAGAAATGCATTTGATATCATCTAACATCCATGGCACATGTATACATCAAAACATCGAAATTAGATACATACAAAGTACAAAATCAAATAACGCATCCATTAGTACTAAATCAAAAAACACAACATGCACTGAGAATCAACATAGAGTAATTTCTGAAAAAGGGTATTTCACATAATAGAATAATGCCCACTCATGTCACAACGCATCCATAAGTGATAAATCAAAAAACACAACATGCAATGATAATCAACATAGAGTAATTTCTAAAAAGGGTATTTCACATCATAAAATTATCCCACTTATATCACATGCATCAGGACACAAAAACAATAAAGTACATCATCTCATAACCATGTGTATCTGAGCCAAAACAAAGTAATCCTCATATATATACACGTGTGTCAATATACATCTATATCAACAATGGATGCAAATCAGTGCTCTATATCAAAAAAATGCCTTCAGCTGAGGCATACAAAGATGCTACAAATTTCTATACAAAAATACACTGTCCAGATCGGTGCTCAATATAATACATCATCGATACACAATGCCATCAAAAAAGGGCATGTATCAGAAAGAATCAAGCCTTCATCATGAGGCATCATCAAAATGAAATAAATATACATAGCTATACAACAAAATCAACCTTCATCAGAGACATAATAAAGAATGTTTGTACAAAATGAGAAGGTAGAGCTCAACCACAGCTCTCGCCCTCACCGGGGCTCCTAGATCTATCACTTGGTCTCCAGAACAATGGTGGCTAGGGAGGACCTACACTAAATGGACCACCAGGCTAACTGGATGGCCCCTGTCTAGCCGGCTGTTTCGGCATGGGTTGCCAACCGATCTTGACAAATAGCCTAATCTCTGTGACCTGGAACCTAAAGTGCTGTCCCTAATCATCGAGGGAGTACCACTCATTGCTCTGGGGGAACTACTCTGAAATAGGTAGTCCTGTAGAATAGCACCTCACCACCAAGCCTTGTGGCATCATGAATCAAATCGGCATCTCCTGAAGTGAGAGCTACCTGAAGGGCAACATCTCGCTCACTTGTAACTCTACCCGATGTCTAGCATCAGCCTATCTCGAAGAGGCAGCCTCTCGATCCTACTCGGCAATAACAGTCTGTACCTCTACTCGGGCCATATCCCTTTATGCTAGGAGAGCTTGTGATCATCTATATACATGGTCCCTCTGGGCCACAACCATCCGTACCTAAGTCTAGGACTACTGTAGGAGGCTTAATATCTGATCCCACTGTGTCGTTGTTTCCTGGATCTGGCTCCACCATGCAACACTTTCATCTGCCCTGAGTGGCAACCTGTGCCCGAGGCCTGATCTCTCTCTACTGTCAAAGCCTAAGGTATCTATGCCCGAGCTTGGGCCTCATCATGCTCTGATGTGAGGGTCACACACTAGCCTGGAGTCCTCGTTATGTCTCTTTCACTGGCCACCTGTAACTAAACAACGATGGCTTCTTGTAACTGTTGCTAAAGAGTATCTCGCTACTCACTTGTGCTGCTAATCTCTGGGGTATCGAAAGGTGGCCATTACACTGGTAGTACATACTGGAGAGGGGTATAGATCCCCACTGGGGGTAGATCTACATCCATGACCTTGTATATCTACCTTGGCTTGGGCCGGGGGCCCTGTCTATGTGGCTGCTATGGAAGGGGACCCTGTCCCTACCTCTAACATGCTAGGGATGCCATCAAAAGCCCACCCTCATCAGGTCATGGCATCATCACTGTCATCTCCACTTCCCTCACCTTGCACTAGGCACCGTGCAATATCTCTACTAGGGGAGGCCTCAATGCCGACATGCATAGGCCTCACTCTAGGAATAGCTCAAATGGCACGGGTAGCACTATTGCATGGTACCATGGTTGCATAATCTTTAATGTGGTGCCTCGGATCTCTGATTTGTCTAAGTGGCACCCAAACTGGTAGGTGCCACCTGTGCTAAAAACTAGCCCTAGGGCTCTGGGCCACAAGAATATCTACGGACCCATGGTCAAAGTACCTCTCTGAATCTCTACATGCATGCTAGATACCGTCTATGCTGGCCCAGGAACATCCTGGGTACCTTGCCAAACTACCACTGACATTGATCCACTCTGTATAACTCCCACATATAGCTGCGGCTTCCCAGGATAAAATGCTTAACAAAGGTTGTACTAAGCTCTAGATCATCCTCTGGCCACCGAAAAATGTCTATAAGGTCTCCATGAAATGGAAGCTTGGAGTGGCTCATCTAACTCACGCCTATAATGATATGTAACCCCAATTAAGGGTCACACATCGTCCCCTTCCAGAACCTAACCCATGGTAGAAGGCTCGGCGGGAGCCCGACCTCTCAGCACACCTAGGGGCAACCAATAACAATATGGTCCCACACCTAAATTTGTAGTAAATGAGTAGGTCCTACCGTCTTCTGATGGTAGTATGTGATTAGATGGAGATCCCAATACAAATGTGCTAAAATGCACTAACCCCAGTAATAAGTCTGTCACCATTGTAGATGCCATGACCCAAAATCACTCCTAAGAGTCCTCTCACGGAACATGAAGCACCTAGTCTTGTCAGGGAGTAGAAACTCCACTGACAAGATTCATCATGTAGAGAGGCCACTACTCAATCTAGCTCTGGGGTCAGAGATACACTCGTGTAGATGCTGATAGTCATCATCATCATGTGGTATGGTCATCAACACTAAACAAATGGCACTACACTGCTACGTTGAATCAGTCCCTGCATCATTGTACTCAATCAAGGTTTCCCATCATCGGCACGTGACAGAATCTGCCATACATCCTCTGATGTGATGGTTATCTCACCTGTTGGGAGTTCTGAAAGCACTGACTCTCGCTGTGCCATCTGCTCTAGCTCTGCACAGTCAGGAGGCCGTGATCCAAGGTACAATGGATGGCATCTCGATGACATAGGGCCTAGCCCTACCGTCCTTGCAATAGTATCGCTAAGGTCTCAGTCCGGTCACGCATGGTGCATACTGCCCTCTAACTCGACAATCTGGGTGGCTGTGACTGCTCCGCATCTGTAATACTGGTAGTTGTCTCTGTAAAATAACTCCACGTCGTTAGCAGTTCTAACATTTCTTCTAAAAATCTATTTTCTTTTAGGGTTAACCCAATCTAATCCTAGCAAATTCTTCTAAGTAATCTGCACCTTTTTTTTTGACACTTTCCTATCTTTTTTCCTGCCTGTCTAGGGTGCCTGCACTCCCTTTTTGGCATGTGTGCCACCTTTCTGGCACCTACACTTGCATGCATATGTCTTCTAGTGCTTGCGCCCTCTTTCAGGTGCACCTGCGTGCCCTTTTTGGCATATGTGCGCACCAAATTCGGTGCCTTGTACACGCTGCATTGTGATGCTTTTGCGTGTGTGTGCATCCTGACCCCATGCCTGACGCCACACTTTTGGTGTGCACCCCTTTTACCTTTGTCCACATGTGCGTGCACATGTGCTATGTGTGTGCATGTTCGCGTGTGGGTGTGAATGTAATTTTTTGCCTGCTGCATGTGCATACATAGTTACCTGTACGCATGCCTATCCCCCAAAATGGATGTCTTGTGCCCCTGTGTCAAAATGCATGGCACATACGTACCCTCAATCTGACGCTTATGCCTGCACACAGGTGCGTCAAAATGCGACTTACCTACACCTAAAAAACCCTAAAATTTGAATGCATTAATGACAAAATTTTAAAGGCTTAGGGTTGCGATACTCACAAATGGGTCCCATCGTCCGCCGTGCCTGCTGTACCCCCAGATGTGCATCTGCACGCCTCAATCGGTCTCATGCAATCACCATGATTCTCCTTGATGTTAGAGCCTCACGGTGAAATTTTCTAAACTACTCAGTTAAAATGAATTGGTTGCAATGTTTTTACCCCCCTCGGTGGGGTATATTAACCTGTTTTTCACCGTTAGGAGGGCCGGGAGGCCCGTTTTCAATCTGCCGTTTTCTCCTTCTGTTCCACTGTGGAATAATTATTTTTCACCGTATTAAAATAATTATTTTTCTCTAATTTTCACTGTACTGGGGACACTTTGCCGTCTGATACGGTCCTTTCTTCGTCCCTAGGACAATTTTATTGCTCCCTGGTGATTTTTTTTCTTCTTCACACTCTCGTAAATAATTATTTTTCATATAATTATTTTTTCTTATTTTTTCAACTTAACAAGGACATTATTTGTCCTTTGTTTCTCCTTTCTTCCTCCTAGGGAACATTTTTCACCCCTAGGCCTTTCACTTTCTTCTTCTACTTTCTTCTACTGTTCACCATGTGTTTTTTGGAAAGATAAAAATCTAAAAACAATATATATATATATATATATATATAAAATCCAAAAACAGGGCAAAAATTTTTCAAAAAAATCATAAAAAGTGAAAAACTCTACAAAAATGGTAACTTGCTTATTACGGCTGAAACTTGTGTCTTGTGCATGGTATTTTCTCCATATCCTATTGGTTTGTCTCACATATTCCCCGATTAATAACGACTCACAGATCACCAGATTCACTAACCTTTCACAAAGCTAGTTGCTTACTTCGTCTGTACTCTGGGGCACTTTCATGTTGCTTGGTGTTATTTCATTGCGCACAAACACTTTTCATGGACCCCCATGTCCTTTGTTCATTTCCCCTTGCATTTATCCTTTCTCAGGGCATCATTTTTAACCCCTGTCCTCAATCATGAACTTGTGGATCTCTTCAGCACTAATAACAAAACATGTGTACAACTATCTTGACCGTTGTTGGGGTTGGGATATGTGCATTCGTACTTGTTTTCCATGTTATATGAGCTTCGTTTAGCTGAACATTCTCGTACGTGCATCTGCATTATTAAAATATTTGTGCAACTATCTTGACCGTTGTTGGTTTAAGTGTGTGTGATTGTACTTATTTCCCTATGTCAGGTGATTCTATTTATTTCTCGTATTGGCATTGCATTTGTGTATGTTGCATGGAGTTGGTTGTTTTTGGCATAAGGACGGTTGTTTGTATCTTATGGATTTTAATGTCATTTTACGCTTCTGTCGCATGCTCACATTTTAATAAGGACCAATGAGGAGGATCTCTAAGCATTATGATTATTAAAATATTTTTGTTAGCACCACTTGATTTATGGATAGCTCAATATCCCCCTTTTCTTCTATTTCTCATCTTCTCTTAAACACTTTTCTTCTATTTTGTTCTCATTTTCGATCATCGATCAAGTTTCTTCCATCACCCCATCAACACTCGAGGGGGCATTTGTCATCCTTCCTATTAATTTTTCTTCTACCCCTTCAAAAAAAAATTCTACTTGTTTATGCATTGTCTACTTTCTTTGAAGTGACGTCACTTACGATCACCTCAAAGAGGGGAAAATGTAGACACCTATAGTTTGATCAAGCACTATTATTTCTAATATTGCACTAATTAACCCTTCTTCCTTTTGCAAATTGACGGAATACCACTCAATTAGCGCCTATCTAACTCCCTGTTTACGACATTAATTTTGGTCATTTTTCCTCTTATAAACCAATTAAACAGGCCGTTAATTATAGCCTCATTCTAACTACATTAGCTTCTTATTCTTCTTAATAGTCTTTTACTCCTATTTAGCTCCCTGGAAGATCAATCCATTTCATTGGATTGATTAATCCCTTCAAACCCTTCTAGAACCCTAATTGGCTTCTCTAAGATAGGATTAATTAGTCTAACCTAGGTTAATTAAAACACCCCCAACCCCATCTTGCTAAACATAGTTAAATCACACTTTGATTTGCTAAAGTTATCTTTTTGGGACTTTAGCCTTTGTCCCACATGCACCCAAATCTCCCTTTTCTTCCAAACCAAAAACTATAAATAGCCCTATACCCCCTCCCTCATTTCCTAAGAATTCTCTCTTCTTCCTAGCATAAAATATAGCAATTTGACTTAGGCTTTAGAGCTTTATATTTCATCTTCTTTCATTTGAGCTAAAAGCATTTAATCTTGTATTTCATAGCATTAACATGGAGTAAAAGGGAAGATCCATTGGCCTTGAAGCCATTAATGGGGAGATTCTTTCTCTTAACACATAAGTTGAATGCTTAGATCCTACCTAGGTTCATCATTTAAAAGAAGTTCAAAGAATAGAGATTAACTTCATTTGCTTAGTTTGCATGTTTAATTTCAAATTAATGTATTGCAAAGTTAGATGAACCTTGCTTATTTCTTATCACATGGTCCATTGATCAGATTGTTAAAATCCTTTGGGGTTTCTTTAGAGATTCTTACCCCAAAATCCATGGCTTTTACAACTTTTCATTAAACACAAGTATGACTCATACTGTCATAGATAACTTTTCGCTCTTTAATTGAGTTACAAGGACTCATTGGGATGATTTATTGGCACTCAACTGCTCCAATTATGTCCTATTGTAGCTTCAATTTTCTCATGGATGCTCTACTTTCCAATTTAGGTAATCTGCTGTATGTACTATAATTTGCATTTAAACAATTCTGACTATAAAAAAATTGTCCAACTTCCAAATTTCACAAAATATCATAGGAGTGAAATCCCTGGAAGATATTGGTGGAACTTGAACACCACATTCTGATAACATAGTTAGTCAGAATGAAAACTAGAACAAATACTATAAAAATTTAACATAATGCATCGCAAAATCAACATGTTGCCAATACAACAACACAGTGGTGCGAGCGTGGTTGATTTTCACTATACAATGGTTTCAACATTCCAAAAAAAATGTTCACTAATTTTAATTTCCCATATGTCTTGTTCAAAATTAAAGAAATTGAGTTTATTCATGTCTAAGAAATGCTTTAGATGTGGTTCACGATTAGTAGAACCAAGATCTCCATGTTATAACATCTCTTATATTAGAGTGAAACACAAACTTTGTGTTATCATGCCAAAATTAAATCCTAACATCTTCTCTTATAGATCATCAGAATTATTTTTGTCCTTACATGAGAGTGCTCTAGTAGAAAATGCCCAAAAATCAGGCTAGTTATTAAGGGATTGAAGGATATTACATCTTTCAATTGCTTTCATTAGAGTGTTTCGATTAACTTGCAACATTTCAACTTGTTTTCCTAATCAAACGTTGTTTTTTTATTGATTCACTTACAACACTAGTAGCAAGTACATGACGCACAATATTACTATCCCTAGTGCATCTCTTCACACCAACAGTGTGATATGGACATCATGAAGGTTTACAAAAATTGTAGAGGTTTGACAACGTATATTAGATGTTGTCATATCCTAAGGTGTTTCATGTATGTCTCATTTTAATCAATTTCATGCAAACTAACCAACAAATGACATCTTTGGGAATCATTTAAAATTTCAAAATGATTATCCCAAATTTTAGTGGCTTACAAAGGCTCTTTTGATTTTTCATTCAAAAAATTTGTTAGACATTGGTTTCAAAAAAATTTCATCAATTTCAATAAAAAAAATTAGGTTTCTTACATAAAATTCTAGGAGGTGTTTTTTTCAAATTTTTCACTATCTATAGTTTCAACCTGAATTTCCTTATTCACTTTTTCATTGTATTCCTTCAATTTCAACATTTGCTACATCATTAGTATTTAATTCTTCTTCAACATTGACAGTAAAAACATCTTCATCATGAGTATTTAATTCAACTTCAACATTGACAGTAGAAACATTATCCTGGTTCTTCATTGCTTACAATAGTTGGGGTTGAAGATGAACCTCTTCTTGATTCATGAAGATTTCTACATTCAATCAGCATTTTGAAAGAAGTTAACCAGTTGTATTGGCCTATAATTTGTTTGGTATTTTTTTACTTAATGAATTCCTTTTTTGACTTCGTTTCTTGTCTCCCATGATGTTTTGCTTCCGGTGATAAGAAAAACTTGCAGAAAAAGACAGAATTTTGTAGTAATTCGTACGGTAAGGTTAAGTTGAGTAAAAATCCCATGGTAATTCTGGAAGATTGGGATGTGTTTAAATATGATTTATGAACCGTGAGCGTGTTTTATAAGCTAACTCAAAATTTCTAAAGCACACTCCCATTTCTTGTTATAAAAACCCACGATTACGCTTTGTAAACTACATTGCGGATCTAGAGATGCCAACCCTGAAGCCTCAGGAAATATTTGTTTTTTCCCCAACCAAAGCTATTGATAGCTGTCATTATGAAGTGTATAAGGTCAAAAAAACACAATTTTTCTCTTCCAAAGACTTGAACCATGATAAAACAACTGAAAATATTTCACAAAAATGGTTGCCATCGCGTAGGGGAGACTATAAGCTTTAGAAATATTGGTTTTAAAGTGAATAGAATAAGATAAATATCATTTTATAATTTTTTAAAAATAATAGGTCTTTAAGACATATTTTCATTGTGAATGGTTCATGTCTATATTTAAGACTGCAAATTTTTTTTCACTTATCAAAAGTGTGATAAAACTTATACCATCACAAGTGTGGACAAATTCTATACATCATTAAAAAATAAAATATTTGATTTCGATATTTTTTGATATAGTTATGGTAGGGCAAACTGGAAAGCGCTCCATTTTCTAAATATTTTCATACCACTTTCATGGAAAAAATCATTAAAAAAAAAATTTGCTCGAAAAAATACAAAATAAAATCCATCCCAAGATAGAAGACTACATCTAACTTTTCACCAAATGAAAAAAAAAACAAGATTTGGTCATCCAAATCGCGGGCAAACGGACTACAATCTTATAGGTTCATTTTTTCAAAAGAAAAACCAAGTCATATAATTTTAATTGTTTAATATAGCTAAACTTGTCCATTTTTAAAAAAAATTAGTATTTTAGAAACTAGATTCCAAAGATGCTACGATTCATATTTATATACATTTTTTTACTAATTTTGAATGTGCATATTGCTAATAATCCCTACAAGTTGAGATTTCACATATGTTTTTTTGCACTATGATGTCCACGGATGACCCCATTTTTGTCCATCAACTTGGAACTTACCCATAACATTAAGAGGCCAAAGCAAGAGACTGTCATTTTAGGCTCAACAATGAAAAGAATTAACGAGATCCATAAAATTGATAGGAATCCAAATTAGGGTCCCCAAATAGAGTACCAACTCATCCAAATGGAAATTCTGCAAGTTCCTAGGTCACTGTCCCAAGACCAACTCAATTGAAGAATTCTTAAGTGGAAGTCAACTAGTGTATTAGGTTGGATAATCTAAGCTAAGTAGTAGGTGACTCATGCAGTGCATTCAAAGATACAAATTTCTCCAAAATCAGAGGTAGGTCCCAAACGAGTGTGAAGCCTACATGTCTAGGGTCAAACATTTTCCATCCTTAATGAAGATAAGGGGGACTGTAGCCAAAAAACATAAAAGTTCTTCTAAATTTGTGGATAGGTGCCACGTGTCTCAAAGTAACCTGATACACCTTCAAAATGGTTTCAAACCCAAGGTGGTCATTCATTAATAAATGTCATCCCTACACGTGTCCCAATGATCTGAAAAGGAGCACCTAATGTTCCTAAAGTGTCCATGCCCTCGGGAGATGGCCAGAAGGAAGTGATCATGTCTCAAATCACCCTTGAAATTTCAACTCTATAGGTCAGGTCCCAGAAGATGAGTGCGGAGAGTTCTCCATAAAATCCCCTCTAGGGTCAACATAAGTTCCCTACCAAATAGGCTTCAGACTAAGCCAAAATCATAAATAAATAGAGCTAAGCCACAGAAGATACATGTGTCTAAACATTGGCTTGTACTAGTCTTCAAGGGTCAAAGCCATGAGGAGGTCACTGAAATTAGCCGACCAGCCCTCCAGGTATCACAAGTTAACAAAGGAATCATCCGGTACAGAAGTTGAAGATATCCAACTTCACCCCCCAGGGTTGAATTGATAACATACATCAGGATTCTCAAGTCCCAGGCTGAAAAAGAACGAGCTCTGAGAGAATGCGAGAAGTTGCAGAAAATAAGCCTGGACCAGAAAAAAAAAACTTTGTGAAAATCGGCTAAGTCCTTGTCCTAGAAATATTTGGGACGTTCGGACACCAAGGCGCATGGTTCGGCCTAGAAACGCCTCCAAATTCGGCCCACGAAGCACTAGGGCAAGTGGAAAAAATGTGCGTTTGAAGGACGCGAACCAGGCCGGTTCGGCCGAAACAAGGAAACTGCAGCACAAGGACAAGTGGGACAAAGGGACGCGCGGGACGCGGATAGCCGAAGGAGCCGAAAGCCAATCAGATCACGCCACGTGTCACCGGCAGAAAAGGGACGAGGAAGCCCATTTCAATCGGAGGATTTTGGCCCGCATAAGCACTGGGACATTTGGGACAAAAGGATGAAGTAGACGTGAAAATCCGGCAGGCCCGTGGACAAATCACAGCATGACACGTGTTGCCAAGGAAAAAGGTCCAAAAGTCAAAGGGGCGAGTTTTCGAGCACTGATCCAAACCAATGAAATAGTGCCACGTGTCCAAGTTTAAGGGGCCCACAAGAAAAACCCACGAAAAGGTGGAGAGAGGGAATTGCTCAGCGGACCAGAGCCTGCCACGTGTCGTCCAGATGGCAGAACGCGGGAAAAGAAATTTAAAAATCCGTTTTCACCTGTTTTGTGCCCTAAATCTTCAGACCTTCATATCTTTCGATCCAGAGCTCAGATTTGCACGTTCTTTATATCAACGGAAAGCTGTTGAAATTCTCTACATGATTCTGGGGTCAATCTTGCATTTTGGTGCAGTTTGGAGGGATAAAATTAAGAAAACATCTCTGACGCGTGTAATGCTTCAACAACCAACTTTAATACAGCAGACAGCTCGCCGCTTCTGTTAGACAGCCCGCCGTTTTGCCAGGATCCGCCACTTGGATCATAATGAGATGATTTAAATGCTACCAAGAAGTGGTTGGAGCAGATTCTAAATTTCCCCTCTCTCCTCTCTCATTTCTTGATATATATTGTAAAGAGGAGCCCTTTTAAGAGGTCGACATTTTTTTTTGTTTTGCATCCTCCCTTCTTCCCTCGCTTGCAAGAGAGTTTGTGGAGCTTTCAAACCTCCCATATAGGTTGTAATGCCAGTCTTTTGCCTCTTGGCCACTGCAATATACTGTATTGACTTTTGAGCAATAATATATATGTTTGTGATTGATTCTCAACCCTCTCATGTATTCATTGCTGTCGTTTTGATCTCTTATTGCAGTTTGGTTACCTGTGCATGGTGTTTGTATTGCATTTATGTGGTCTGTGTTAAATTTGCAAAACAAATGTCTAATATTCCTCGGTGCATCACCTTTGTAGTTAGGTTTTATTCTATGCATTTTCTTACCCTGTCTCCTTGGCAAGTTAGATTAGGTTTTAGTAAACCCTCTGCATTTTTGTATGCATCTAAACAGAGGAATAGGAACCAGCCTTCTCTAGAGAATCTTTTCTCATCTTCACAAGTCCCACACTTGGAGAAAGGATTCCATGTTGTGCAATCACACTGGATGCCTGAACATCAACCTAGAAGCCTGATCTGCATCCAGGGGTGCTGTGAGTCTGCAACAACAGTTTTGGCACGCCTGGTGGGACACTAGAGGTCTCATTTTTATTGCAGCAAAGTTGATATGCATCTGCTGCAGTTTTCTTGCTTATAAGAGCTATTATTTGCATATCTGGCGACTCCAAGGGGAAGAATCAACTGGTTTCAGCAGTGCAGGCCTGAAAACTCATGAGAAGAATCACCACAAGGTCAAGAGTCGGAGAAGAAGAAGTGTTGTTTGAATACCTGCAGTTATCTCCGAGAAGAAGGCAAAGAGGAAGAAGGATTCAAAGGTCTCCATCTCCACCAAACAGAACTCTCTCAACTCCTCCACCTGACAGGCCTTTCTTTCAATATACAAGGGTTTTAAGACCAATCAGAATGGCTCAGAACAACCCCTACGTCAACTTCACAGGCAGCAGCCCACTTGCTCTCAATGCACAACATCCAGTTCCTATTGCAGCCTTGAAGAACATTCCCTACTTCACTGGAGAAAATCAGACTACTCCAGGTGATCATGTTAAAGATATTGCTAACCTTTGTGCAATCCATGAAATCGATGAAATGCAAGTGGCTGTCAAATTACTGGCATCTTCATTCAAGGGTAAAGCATTGCAATGGTTTAGGAGCCTTGGGGCTGGTTCTATTACAAACTGGAATCAGCTGTGCATTGCACTTCACGAGCAATTTGGAGAGAAGGGAGACAACTTGTCTCTTTTGGAGCAGTTGACAACTATCAAGAGAGCCCCCAACGAGCAGCTGACTGACTTCAACTTCAGATTTCAAAGGTCTTGGGATAGGATTCCAGTGGCAGTCTTTTTCAAGCCAACAGCAGGAGGTGCTTTTCTATATTACCTTAAAGCTTTGAATTCTGATATTTCTATGTTAATTCAGTCCATGGGAGGCACAACAATCCCTATGGCTTATAGCATTGCCATTAGAGCCGAAAAACTGTCTTATTCAAGCTGGTAAACTGGCTCCTAGGCCTCCTATGCCCTTGTATCCAAACTTAGAAAATCCAAGCACTAGTCAAGCACCCACTTTGGCTCCTGTTCCCACTCCTAGAAATCAGAGTTCGAATGAAGCTTCCACTTCATCTCCAAGTGCTTCAAATGAACTCCAAGAGGTCATGAAACAGTTGCAAAATTTGGGAAATGAGCTGGTTACTATTAAGAGGCAGCAAGCCCAAGGTTTCAGACCTTCTTATCAACCTCAAGCTCAGCCTAATAGGCAGCCATACCAACCACAAAGACCACCTAATCCAACTGCAAATATGAATCAAAATCAAAGCCAAGTAAGGCCTCCTGCCAATAGACCATTCCAGCCCTATAATCCAAATGCCATATCTGCCTCTAAGGCATTAGTGCCAACACATAACAACATTGCTCAGGAATATGATTGGTGCTTTCCATGCAACGAGCCTCACAACCAATCCATGTGCTTCAATGGTGCTCTCAATCAAGCACTAATGGTGACAACTACCGGTGTGGAGGGTGAGGGCAGTCAAGGAAACAGCCAACAACCAGAAACATTCCAACAGCAATCAGCCCCAAATGACACTACATTGGTGAACTGGCAAGCAGAAGATTTTTGTGGCATGAATCAGGCAGTTTCTCAAGGTGTTGCAGCTAACACAAGGTCAAAAAGGAGGAATCTGGGTGAAGAACAGCCATTAGCCCCAGCCAATCCACAACCTTCCACGGCTCCACAAATGATTGGCAAGCAGAGTCCAGTTTCAAATACACAAGGGCAGCCAAGAACAGCCCCTAGGCCAACTCAAATGCCAGCTGTTGCTGCCCACGTGCAGGGAGTAAACGTGTAAACCAAAGGACAGCAGAGAGATTCTTCATCACCATTCAGTATCATTGATCAGATGAAGAAGACAAATGTTAACATATCAATGTGGGAATCCCTATCTATCCCAGGCCAAAGAGATCTGCTGCAAGCTGCCATGAAGGATTGGACAACTTCGAATCAGCGGGTTCAGATGCAAGACAAAGTGCTTACAAATGCTGCCCAGCCTGAAGGAAGTCATGGAGGACAACAAGGTAAAATGTTGAAGCCCCCTCCTTTCTATGTTTCATTAATCATTGGGGATAAACTAGTACACAATTGCATGATTGATTCCGGGGCAAGTAGCTCCGTGATGCCCAAGCAAATAGCTGATCAGCTGGGTCTCGAATATGAAGTAATATCTAAAGGAGTAGTGCAATTGGATGGGACAGCAATAGCAACAGTTGGAGTGATTAAAAACTTGAGTCTTACCTTGCATGCATGTCCAAATGTTGTTGTCTTACAAGATGTATCAATCATAGACCTTCCACCACTCTTTGCCCTTTGCTTGTCAAGGGACTTCACAGCCAAGATTGGAGGGTATTTGTCTGCTGATTGGTCTCACATGCTGTTTAGAACAAGGTATGGAACTAAGGCCACAATCAGATCCGAACCCATTGCAAACTTCCATATTGAGCCTTACACCCCAAGTCAGATTAATGCCAATTGCTCAGCATTTGATCAAGAAGATCACCCTAGTACTGATGAGGCTGACACCAAGGTTGGAAGTATCCCGGACCTAACTCTTGATGAATGGGCAAACAAGATACATGCTTTTGATCCCTATCAAGAAGTAGAAGAATCTGAGCTGGGAGTCTATTGTATACACGAAGAAAATCAACCTGTTCCTAGCATCACCAAGCCAAGCCATAATGATGACAACGAGGTATGGCAGCTGTTTTTTGACGGATCAAGGAGTAGGCAAGGTGCAGGAGGTGGAGCCATGCTTGTTTCACCCCAAGGAATAAAGTACTATTCAGCTTTTAGATTTCAATTTGCATGCTCCAATAACACTGCTGAATATGAAGCCTTGGTGCAAGGGATGCATTGGGCAATCAAGAGAAAAATAAAGAATCTGCAAGTCTTTGGGGACAGTGAATTGATTGTAAATCAGGTCAAGGGACGACATGCTACCAAGAATGATCTACTCAGGTGCTACAAGAACAGGGTGTGGGACCTCATGGAAGATTTTGAAGGTTTTGGCATCGAATCCATTCCCAGGAAAGAGAATCAAGCTGCTGACAGGCTTGCAGCAGTAGGGGCAGCCTTTGACATTACGAAAAGCATTCAACAAGACAAGGTACAACCAAACATCCACGTGATTGTGAGGCCTTCAGTGCCAGATAACAATGTCAGTTGGCAAGTGTTTGAGAATGACCAGCAAATCATCAATTTCCTACAAGAAGAAGCTGAGTTCTCTGCCAGGAATCAAGACAAGTTGCATCAGCAGTATGGTGACCAAGTGGTGCAGTTGAGAACTAACAAATTACCAAAAGGCCTCATAACCTTGGAGTCAATCTTCAACCCGAATGATCAGTTCCGGAAGGAGAAGGCAAACATTCAAGTAAAGGGTGAGGATTCAGAGCCTATTTTAGTGGAAGAAGGCAAAACATTGCAGATTGGCAAAGTAAGTACCTCACAAGAGAAATCTGATTTTGTTCAGCTTTGCCAAGAATTTCCAGATGTCTTCGCTTGGAGCTATGAAGACTTGAGAGGATTCAATCCAAATTTGGCACAACATACCATAGAATTGGATCCAGATGCTAAGCCCATCAGGCAGAAGCAGAGACCAGTCAACCCTCACATTGAGCCTCTGATGAAGAAAGAGCTAAATAAGCTAATAGAGGCAAGCATTATATTCCCGATCAAGCACTCAAGCTGGGTTGCTAACTTGGTTCCGGTCAGGAAGAAGAGCGGAGAAATCAGGTTGTGTGTGGACTTCCGAGACCTCAATAGGGCATCTCTCAAGGATCATTATCCACTCCCTTCCATGGAGCAAATATTGCAAGTAGTATCCGGTTCAGAGAGATTCTCTCTCCTAGATGGCTACTCAGGGTATAATCAGGTGATGGTAAAAGAAGAGGACCAATTCAAGACAGCCTTCACAACTAAATGGGGCACGTATGCTTACAAGAAGATGCCATTTGGGCTGTCCAACACTGGTGCTACCTTTCAAAGGGCAATGGACATGGCGTTCAAGGGCTTGATCAACAAGATAGTGCTGATATACCTTGATGACATCACTGTATTCTCCAAGAATGCAGCAGACCATCTCTTTCACCTCAGGCAAGTGTTTCAGAGGTGTAGAAAGTTCAGAGTGTCTTTGAACCCCAAGAAGTGCATCTTTCTTGCACATGAAGGAAAGCTCCTTGGCCATATTGTCTCGAAAGAGGGACTGGCAATTGACCCAGAGAGAGTTGAAGCCATAAGAGCACTGCCATTGCCAAGTCACAAGAAGGCTCTTCAAAGCTTCTTGGGAAGGATCAATTTTGTCCGCAGGTTTATCCCAGATTTTGCAGCCCTTGTCAAGCCCATCACCAAAATGTTAAAGAAGAGCATGGCTTTTAAGTGGACAGCAGAAGGCAAGGAGAGTTTTGAGGCAATCAAAGAAGCTATCTCTCAAGCACCAACTCTCATTAACCCAGACTTCTCCAAGGATTTCATCCTCTATGCATTTGGAGGTGATGACACTATCTCTGCCATTCTGGTACAGCAGAACAAAGATAATGATGAGCAGCCGATTGCCTTTTTCAGCCAGAGCCTAGACGACTGCGAGGTGAGGTACTCTTTTATTGAAAAGCATGTACTTGCAGTAATCAGAAGCTTGAAGAAATTCAAGCATTTAGTCTCAAACAACAAGGTCCAGTTGCTGGTCTCACATGCTGGAGTTAAAGACTTCCTCCTCAACAAGGATTTGAATGAGAAAAGGGCAGGTTGGATCACCCGTGTCATGGAGTATGACATTGATATCAAGATCACCAAGCTGGTAAGAGGGAAAGGACTGTGTGAGCAGCTGGTTTTGGGGAAGCAAAAGGAAGTATGCAACGAAGAAGAGGCTGTTTTGACAGTCCAGGACAATCATGAGCCAAGTGGCAATCAAGAAGAAGACGATGCTTCCCCCACTCCTTGCTGGACCCAAGATATTATGCACTTCCTAGGTACAGGCCAGTGCCCCCTAGAGATGAACAAGACCCAAAGGAGACACTTCAGGTTGCAGGCTGTTCCGTATGCCATTGTTGATGGAGTTTTGTTCAAGAAAGACGTGAATGGAGTGCTGCTGAGATGCATTAGCACAGATCAGATTCAAAGGGTGTTGGAAGAGTTTCATGGTGGACCAGCTGGTGGCCATTTTGCACCAAGAGTGACAGCTCTAAAAATCATGAAGGCTGGTTATTATTGGCCTAAAATCTTCAGTGATTGCTATGCATGGATCAAGAGGTGTAAGAATTGTGCATTCTTCACAGGAAAAGAGAAGTTTGCTGCCCTTCCATTGCATCCAATCTCAGTTGACCAGCCATTCATGCAATGGGGTTTGGACTTCATTGGAGTCATTAACCCCAATTCAAGCCAAGGGCATAAATGGATTTTGACAGCCACCGACTACTTCACCAAATGGACAGAAGCAGTAGCACTCAAAGAGGCAAATGAGTCTAGCATCCTAGACTTTTATGAGGGAATAACAACCAGATTTGGTGTACCTGCCACAATAATCTCTGATAATGCATTGGCATTCATTGGATCTAAGGTGACTGAGTGGGCCGTCAAGAACGGTATTTACCTGAGCACTTCATCGAACTATTACCCTCAGGGTAATGGCCAGGCCGAGTCTACAAACAAGAACTTGTTAAGGATCATTAGGAGAACTCTTGATGAGAATCAGAAGTCTTGGCACACCAAGCTGAAATCAGCCTTATGGGCTGATAGGATCACTCCCAAAAGATCCACAGGTAACTCTCCATTCAGGCTTGTCTATGGAAGAGAGGCAATCTTGCCCATGTCACTTGAGTTACCAACATTGGAACTCATGAAGCAGCTGGAGTTACTTGAATTTGAGCCCATGGAGGTGAGATATGCAGAGTTGATGGAGCTGCAAGAGATCAGAAATCAGGCATCCCAAGCAATGGAAAAGGATCAAGCTTTGATCAAGAAAACCTTCGATAGAAAGGCCAAGGATAGATCTTTTCAAGTTGGAGATCTAGTGTTGAAATGGGATGCGGACAGAGCAAAACCGGGAAGGCATTCAAAATTTGATGCTATTTGGAGTGGCCCATACATGGTCACAAAGTGCAAGAGCAGCAATGCTTTCCAATTGGCCTCATTGGACGGTGAAGAACTGCAGATTCCAGTAAATGGAATCTATCTCAAACATTGCTACTGAAAATAAAAGGTTCACCCTTGTAAATATTAGTCTAGATTTCAATTCCTCTAAGTGCGTATGCACATTGTCTTGTTGTAGTTAGGTTTCAGTTTCCCTAAGTGCTTTGGCGCAGGTTTTGTCGCTCCTAGTTTGAGTTTTTACAGTTCAGCGTGCTCTCATGGAGGGAGTTGCAGTATCAGGCTCATTTCAGGTCATTGTTTATGACTCCATGCCCAATGGATCGCAAAAAGGCAACTGGTCTTTTCATCTAGCAGGCAGATGACCCCGCTGAGTCGCCAAATTGTTATCCAACTTCACCCCCCAGGGTTGAATTGATAACATACATCAGGATTCTCAAGTCCCAGGCTGAAAAAGAATGAGCTCTGAGAGAATGCGAGAAGTTGCAGAAAATAAGCCTGGACCAGAAAAAAAATTGTGAAAATCGGCTAAGTCCTTGTCCTAGAAATATTTGGGACGTTCGGGACACCAAGGCGCGGTTCGGCCGAAACGCCTCCAGGCGGCCCGCGAAGCACTGGGACAAGTGGAACAAATGTACGCGAAGGACGCGAACTGGCCGGTTCGGCCGAAACAGGAAAATGCAGCACAAGGATAAGTGGGACAAAGGGACGCGCGGGACGCGGATAGCCAAAGGAGCTGAAAGCCAATCAGATCACGCCATGTGTCACCGGTAGAAAAGAGACGAGGAAGCCCATTTTGGGACGGATCGGAGGATTTTGCTCCCATGAAGCACTGGGACATTTGGGACAAAAGGATGCGGTGGACGTGAAAATCCGGCAGGCCCGTGGACAAATCACAGCATGACACGTGTCGCCAAGGAAAAAGGTCCAAAAGTCAAAG
Organism: Taxus chinensis; assembly: GCA_019776745.2. NCBI lineage: Eukaryota > Viridiplantae > Streptophyta > Pinopsida > Cupressales > Taxaceae > Taxus > Taxus chinensis. The sequence goes on along the minus strand of JAHRHJ020003684.1, from coordinate 110,906 downwards.
GGGCGAGTTTTCGAGCACTGATCCAAACCAATGAAATAGTGCCACGTGTCCAAGTTTAAGGGGCCCACAAGAAAAACCCGTGAAAAGGTGGAGAGAGGGAATTGCTCAGCGGACCAGAGCCTGCCACGTGTCGTCCAGATGGCAGAACGCGGGAAAAGAAATTTAAAAATCCGTTTTCGCCTGTTTTGTGCCCTAAATCTTCAGACCTTCATATCTTTCGATCCAGAGCTCAGATTTGCACGTTCTTTATATCAACGGAAAGCTGTTGAAATTATCTACATGATTCTGGGGTCAATCTTGCATTTTGGTGTAGTTTGGAGGGAGAAAATTAAGAAAATGTCTCTGACGCGTGTAATGCTTCAACAACCAACTTTAATACAGCAGACAGCTCGCCGCTCCTGTTAGACAGCCCGCCGTTTTGCCAGGATCCACCACTTGGATCATAATGAGATGATTTAAATGCTACCAAGAAGTGGTTGGAGTAGATTCTGAATTTCCCCTCTCTCCTCTCTCATTTCTTGATATATATTGTAAAGAGGAGCCCTTTTAAGAGGTCGGACATTTTTTTGTTTTGCATCCTCCCTTCTTCCCTCGCTTGCAAGAGAGTTTGTGGAGCTTTCAAACCTCCCATATAGGTTGTAATGCCAGTATTTTGCCTCTTGGCCACTGCAATATACTGTATTGACTTTTGAGCAATAATATATATGTTTGTGATTGATTCTCAACCCTCTCATGTATTCATTGCTGTCGTTTTGATCTCTTATTGCAGTTTGGTTACCTGTGCATGGTGTTTGTATTGCATTTATGTGGTCTGTGTTAAATTTGCAAAACAAATGTCTAATATTCCTCGGTGCATCACCTTTGTAGTTTAGGTTTTATTCTATGCATTTTCTTACCCTGTCTCCTTGGCAAGTTAGATTAGGTTTTAGTAAACCCTCTGCATTTTTTGTATGCATCTGAACAGAGGAATAGGAACCAGCCTTCTCTGGAGAATCTTTTCTCATCTTCACAAGTCCCACACTTGGAGAAAGGATTCCATGTTGTGCAATCACACTGGATGCCTGAACATCAACCTAGAAGCCTGATCTGCATCCACGGGTGCTGTGAGTCTGCAACAACAGTTAGCAGCCGATCTCAACTGTGAGATCACGCCAAAAAAATCATTCTTATGTACAACAGTAAATTGTATTTGATCCTTTGTGACACTCTTTATGAGAAAACTAAGTCATTGAAATCATGTGATCTATAAAGTACTTGTTTATGCCCCCAGAAATACATACCGCTCATGTTGCACACTTTTACTCACTTTCTAGTATAATATGCACGCGTATTATGACTACTTATTTGTTTTTCTTTCAGGTCTATCCTATGAAGTATTAGTCATTATCATCCAACATCAATATCAAACTAAATCGTTCTATATCATTTAGTTCCATACGACTTCTACACACATGTTTCCACTAGAGTCAGTCAAATCATCATTACTGATTGTGCACTTTCTCCTCTTTAGGGTATGTGACGCTCCACATTTAGGTGATCACAATGCTTTTCCAAATCTCTCAGGGATGCTGAAGCCAATCGATCACATGGTTATCAGGTAGCAACTATTGTATCTACTTTATGGAATGTGCATGGTAACAACCATGACACAGTGCAAAAAAATGTAGACACAAAGTTATAACACACACTGTTGGGACAATTAAACGTAGTCATAATGTATATAATATTATTCATACAATGTAAGTAAGAAAGTACTAGATATAATCAATGTCTGGTGGACCATCTTTACACTTCTTTTAGGATGCAATTTTGGACACTTAAGACCTTCAAGGCCAGTACATGTCTTTTCATACCTTGGAATTTCTCACCTTGGATAGCCCCTTTGTAATGGTTCACATCTTTTGGGTCCTTTCTAGACACAAGAAAAGAATTTCACCATGGTTGGTGGTTAGCCTTTTCAAGGTTAATTACACAAAGCACCCATTAGCAAGTTAGAATCATTGATAGTATGCCATAATGTATATAGATGATCAATAAGAAAGGAAAGTACACTAGAGCATTTCAGTTATAACCACCTAAGGATGCATCCAAAGGTATTAAGGTAGCATCCCCTACAAGCCTTAATGGGACTGGTAGAGAATATTTCATACACATCATGCAGGATGGATAACCTGCATTCACTTATAAGTACCATGTGAATGTGCTGTATATATTCTAAATCTAGGATATACTTTACTCATGAATCAAGTAATACGATACACAAGAGCCACCTAGGGACATAGTTCCGCACACAAAAACACATCACAACCTAGATCTAAGGATTTGAATATTTAGTGCAATGTTTGCAATCATAAGTTGAACTTGTTTGACATATGAGGACAATATGAAATACCATCACTATAGTCTTTAAATTACCCCTAGGGTATGTGATGCAAGGTTGAGGGTTTTACAGGTAAGTGCACCCTCAAAAATCATGTTTAAATCTAGAAATAGAGTGCATCATCAGGTAGAAAGGGGGAAATGGTATGCCCCCAAGTGCAAATGTCATAGTTATCTACAGTGAGACCATTGAGATATTCTTCTAAATTTGAGTCATACCCAAAGGGATTTGGTTTAGATGCATAATATGAAAGATATTTTTATTTTATCTTGAAAGAATCCTATAAGATGTTATTCATACATGCCCATGACATATTATTCATCAATAAAATCAGTGTACCAGGGTGCTTATTTGCATTCCATTGTGACAAATTAGAGTGTAATCGAGGAATGAATCATTATGTTTAACAATGATCCTAGAGACCACATGATAAGTAAGAGCAATATTATGCATATTAATGATATTGTTTTCCAATTTTGCACATGTGATAAAATTGAAATACAGGGTCCCATTACAATCAAATTATGAAATTGGTCTTAGGGATGCACGTTCGTCCATCATGGAGGTAACACGATTAAAATAATTAATAATTTGCATCGGTGATCTCACTTAGTATTGAATGAGGTAAATTTAAGCTCAACTCAGTGAAAACTCAGTGTTAGCTCGGTTGAGAACTTAGCCGTTTATCCTTGGAACTCAACTCAATGGGTCAACTGATCCCAACATTGAAGCGAGTTGGTCTAACTCATGAAGGGAGAAATGATGGGTTTAAGTCAGGTTACTCGGTGAAGCATAAAATATTATAGAAGGCTCAGTTGAACATGAAGATGGATTGAGGTAATGAATGTCAAAAATCTCAAAACATGACATGGAAAGTGATTAGTCGACTCAACGTGTAGATTTTAATGAATGTTAGTGAGCCCGGTACAAGAGGTAAGTCCCCATGAGCTCATTTTGAACTGAGCTAATGATCGCAAGGAGGAATATCTAGGACCGTCAAATATCTTAGCCCGCCAAGTCATAAAAGAGCTCAGACATGACTAGTCGTAAGGTATACAAGCTTTATGCCATAGAAGATTAATGATAAAAATGAGCCATGGAGCATTGATGTCACAATATCATGGATGTTGGAACGAGCCAATCCTATACATAGGGATGCATGGTTTGATCAAGTTCCGAACTTGCTCAAAAATAAGACCACTCACATCTGTTTTATATGATGGAAACCACTTTCTTGTGGTCCTTTCCCATGGTTATCAATTTTTTCTACCATAGAGTTCTATGAATCACCTACACTAAGATCCATAAGATTTTTTGAAGTTAGAGCTTAAGTTGTAAAGTGTTGTATCAAACTCATCATGGTTTATAAAGCCATTCGAGTTGAGGTGAGAGCTAATTTCGACAGTAATGTTGAACCAAGTGAGCTAGTAGAGTGATAATACATGAAATAAGGATGAGTTTTTGGTAATGGCTCATCGAGTTTATCTGATAGAGCTCACTTAGGATACGATACACAGGGTGAAGATGGTAAGATAGGAGCCACCTTACAAGAGTTTCGACCCCACATAAGGACTGGAGACAAGCTTGAGGTCGAGAACATAGGAAACATGAACTTGAGTTGAAGCTAAGATAAGTGAAACCATATCGATCCAGGAAGAGTTGGAATGATGAAGCTTGGGATGAGTTCCATGAACATAGCTTAGTCAGCGGAAAGTAGCTCATGGAGATAAAAAGTGGTGAGTTGGAGTCAAAATGCAGAGGGAAGTTCAAGGATAGTATTGAAGAGGCTCTTGGGTGGATTATGAGGAGCTCGCAAGATGATGTTGCAAGAAGAAGAGATCGGGTATCCGAGCTAAGATAATAATGAGCTGGGGAATGAAACACAAAATGAACAATGATCTCATGTCTAGTGTTTGAGACACTTTGAAAGGGATGACTTGGTGAAGCCATGAACGTATCAGTAGCTAGTCTTAGGGTTTCAAGTTGGCGAATGGAGGTAGGCTTTACTCACCTTGGAAAACTTAGTGGGTAGACAACCTAGTGTGGGAAAGGCTCATAGCTGAGCCACGCTGAATGAAGAGCTCATTTTTATGAGTTAGGGGTTATGATATGAGGAATATGAAGGTAAATGAAAGGGAATTTTAGGACAATGCATAAAAATCTAATTCAGCTTCATGTGGCAAGATCAGAGTTGAGTCATATGGATCGAGTGAGGAAGTGAATTTAAGAAATGGAAGGAGGTGTGCACTCATGAGACCAAGATATGGTCATGAAACCCAAAGTGAGTTTGAGATTAGATCCAGTATGACATGGAATAGCTCGTTAGGATCCTAAACTAGCATATCACTATAGAAATGAATTACAAACTAGAGGGGATTGTGAGGTTTCTTGTGGAAGAAACATGCATGAGGGCTGAGCCACTCACCGAGAAGGTTTTTATTTCATATGTATGGATACAAAATGAAATTTTCTTGGATCTTGGCCCACATAAGGAATAGGAAAAATGATGAGCTCATGGTATCGAGTCACGTGAGGGGATGAAGGGATAATTTCCTGAGTTGTTCTTGGGATATGTTGAGCTCAAAAGAGGTAATGAGCTCGATAGGTTTGGATGCATCTTGGGATGAAAGAAGAGCCAATCCAACTCAAATTGGCAGAAGGAAAATATTCATGGTGATCCCGAATGCTCATGGGAATTGTGGGGATCAAATTGTTTTTTGTCAAGTTGGCACATGGAAAAAAAAGTGTCAGGTTCTGTGGTGTGCCAAGCCAGCCAAGGTAGTGTGACTGAGCCATGGAATATGGCGAAGTAAAGTCTGGGTTGGGGAATTTTGGAGTTTGTGGCACGTAAAGAATTTTTGTTGGTCAGATCAAGCCCCTGTGGGTTTCAATGACCGTTTTGGCAGAAACAGGTCAAGTCATTGTGGAAATTAATAATGAGGTGACTCACAAGATGCTCGACGGAGTTGTTGGTAGAGACATTCGATACATTCTGTGAATTTCCATCTTGGTAGAAAAATTAGTTTAGATGATTGGTGACAATGATGTTGAGTAGTGGAACATGCTGAGTAGATAGGCGAGGAACCATTGAGTTGATTAAGTAGAGTAGCTCGAGACCCGATTAGTATGGAATGAAGAGGCTGAGATGCTCGGTCGATGAAAATGTGGAACGCATATGAAGAATTTGAACACACATTAAATAAGCTATGAGTTCAAGTAAAGATGTGCCCAATCCAAGGAAGAAGAAGAGTTCTGGATTCTGTCTTAAAATTGACAAAAGGATCTTTTCGTGATAGAAAAGTGGGTTCAAATCTAGACAAAGGGATGGTTGCACACGTAAGTTTGGGTATGTTCACAAATTTCACAAAAAAATGACTCGATAGTAGGTAATGGAAATATTTTGGGTGTTAGGAGCTCAAAATGAGCTTGGAGACAACTCTATATGTGGAGATAAGGGTAGTGTGGCTCAGTTTTGGTGAGATGTGCTGGGAAAGCTCAAGAGCTCAAATCAAGTTAGTAGAGATGAGTATAGGGGTGTAAGGACCAAGAAGATAACAAAGTTGATGAGATCGATTGTGAAGATGGTGGTTGGCTCGAGGAATTGATCTACACAAGGCATATGAAAAAGGCATTGGCTCGATGAGCCACTCGTCAGGATGGGAAACTTGCCTTGGCCAAACCAGGAGATGGCCACATTGAACAAGAAGCTCATGTTTCCCTAGATCTGGGCTCGGGTTATGTAGCAATTAAAAGATCTCAGATGCTTAATGGATAGAGGTGAGTGAAGAATAACCAATGGTGGGAGAAAAAAGTGTTGAAGTGTTTCAATGATTCTGAGTAAAAATTTGGTGAGATAGGGATGAGCTAGGTTGAGGCCGAGTCACTTGGTGGTAAGCTTACAAGCCAAGCTCGTAGGTATAGCCAAAGGTAAAGGATTTGTATGGAAAAAGCGTATGTGAGATAAAATCGATGAATTGAACCATGCATGTAGTAAGTTGGTTGAGACATCAACATGGAAAGTTCATCGAATTGACCTAATAAGAAAGGATCTTAGCTCGATTGATATGAATGCAAGAGGATCTCACCACATATATTAAATCCATCAACCAATGCATGAAATTTAATAAGTCTTTACTATCTTGGTGAATAGGGAGGATCCTGATGTGGCGAGCTATTAAAGATGGATCCCAACTTTTAATACAAGTGAGGGCGTTCGATGCAAAAGAGGTCAGCTGCAGTGAAGAATGGAGGAGCTCGAACCCAACTTGGTGAGTTGGATTGGCGAGCCAACCACTAAGTTGGGCTATTTTTGGCCTTTTCCTCATGATTCTCCCTTTAGTGCAAACCAGTCAACGAGGGGTCCCACCATATATTTTAATTAAATTAATATTTTATTTAAATATTTAATTAATAAAATTTATTATTATTATTAAAATATTTTATTTAAACATTCTTTTAATTAATTGAGAAGATTAGGTCAACAGGCAATTAATGGCACATGATGGAACATTCTCAAGTGGTTCAACCAACTATAATAAATACATCATGTGCCTTCAATTTAGAAAGGGAATTTATGACTTCTTCTCTCCTCTTTCACAACTTCTATAAATATAAGTTGGAATCTCATTCTAATATGTTGGACAAGTTAGAATTCTGAGACAAGTGTATAGTTTTCAAGAAACCTCCTTCTTCTGCAAGTTATTCTTGTATGTTGAGGGAAATTTCAAGTCTCCTTTCAAGATTGTAATGAAAACTATTTCCTCTTCTGAATGTATTGATGCATTGTTCATGTTGTTGAAGTAATAAAAGTGTTTGTTTTGTGACTAATCTTTGTCCTTTCATCCTTCTATACTTCTTTGTGCCTTTCACATGATTGCAAGTACACTGTGCAAGTTTAATTTTCTATTGCAGGTTCTTTGAGTTCTATGCTTATCAAGTGATGGAGTATTGCATGCGGTTGGGTTGTGGTGCTTGTTCACCTTTCTCAAGTTCATAATTCTTCACTGAAAGACTGATATGCCATTGTCTAATCAAATTTTAACAAAGGGAATGCAGGCTTCTTAGTCTGTGGTCTACCGTTTAACCTCTCTAAGTTGTAGTAGGTGAAGCTATCTTTTGGTGCACAACACCCTCTTCAAGTTAACCCTTCCTGATTCTAGCAATACCCTTTATTTGGTACATCACCATCCCTAGTATAGTTTCATTTCTTGCAAATCTCTTTCCCTAAAACTCATGAAAATGTTAGCATAGGACTAGATAACCATTTTATTACACTAGGAGTAGTACATCTTAGTTTAGGAAGAGGAAGTAAACCTTCTCCAGAGGTTCACATCGAGCTCAAGTCCCACAACTTGAGAGGTGATCCCATGTTTCCCAATCACATTGAACATCTTGTTCACATTCTATCCATTCAGAGGGTACAATGATTTGGTGAAATTTTTTTGACACTCTCGGTGGGACCAAGAGTTGGTACTTCTCTTCTCACTTACACAAATAAAAGTACCTGCCGACTCTATATTTCTAGATTTCAAATCTCAGTGCATTAGTTTATGTGAAGAATTCATGAAAGAGCTTCTTCAAAGCAAGGAAATTATCAGCATATCAAACTATCCATGTCTCCTCCAAGGAGAAGGAGAAGAGGCATCTCAACATCACTTGTTGTAGCATAACCTCATAGGGGTCATTCAAATCCTCCTTACAAATGGTTTCCTCCACCCATGAACAATCAATTTTTGTTGCTATGGCGAGGAATGGAGTTTTCCCCCCCTTCAATGCAAGAAATTATCTTCTCTTAGCTCAACGTGACCCTATACCTGTTGTGGCACTCAAAAGTTTACCCTTCTACATAGGTGAAACTCATGTTACCCTAGTGGAACATATTATTGATGTAGCCAACATTTGTGTAGTACATAACATCATGGAGGAAAATGCTACGGTTAGGCTTCTTTCTACCTCTTTTAAGGGAAGAGCAGTTCAATGGTTTCTAGGGTTAAGTCTTGGTACTATAGCCACTTGGGACGAGTTAGGAAAAAAGCTCTATAAAAAAATTGAAGATAAGAGTGATCACCTGTCACTCTTAGAAAAAATCACTACCATAAAGAGAGCTCCCCAAGAATACATGAGTGATTTGAACTTCTGATTCCATAGGACCTAAAATAGGATTTTGACACTCATAAATCCTTCTTCCAATAATACATTCTTGTACTATTTGTGAGCCTTGAATAATGATGTAGCAGTTATGATCTATTCCATGGGAGGGACTACACTACTTGATGCCTACAAATTTTCCATAAAAGTAGATAATTCCTTGATTCAGGTTGGAAAGATAGCTCCACGATCGCCAATGCCATTATTTCCAGATCTTATGAACAATCAACCTACCATTGCTCCTATTCTAGTAGCCACCAAACAACCATCTCACTATGTGCTTGCCTCTTAAAATGATCTATTTGAAGTCAAGTCATTGGTACAAACTTTTGGGAATGAGCTTGTTGCACTCAAGTGGAAACAATTTAAATATAACCATCCATACCAACCACAAAATTAACAATATTAGGCTATCTGTCCTCTATTTCAAGGGAACAATCAGCCTCAAAATCAAACAAGTCAAGTTGCAAATGTTAGGCCTTTGAAATTTTGGAACCCTCTTACTGCGAGCTCATCAAGAGCCATAGTACCTATCATGAATAATATAGTTAGAGTCTACGAATGGTGTTATCCTTGTTCTTAGCCCCACAATAAAAATATTTCAATGGAGTTCTTACCTAGGATCTTATGTTGCAGATCATGTTTTCCCCTCCAGAGGTAACAAAAAATCATCTACATAGGAAATAACAGATCAACCTTAGGCACTTGAAGAAACCACTCTGCTAAATTGGTAAGCATAAGATTTTTGTGGGTTTAATATAGATCCCTCATCAGTGGTGGAAAACAATCGTTCCAAAAAGAGAGAAATGGAATCTAAACTTTCCAAATCTGATCAAGCATCCACTTCACAACCTTAGCCACAAGTGGTGGTTAAGAAATATGCAGGAAAGAAACCATTAAAAACACTTGTTAGCCAAGCTACAAAGAAAGAAGGATCTTCAGGCATCATGGTACCCAACAAGCATTTTTCAAAGGAGGATTCCAATGCCTAAAGAAGTGTAAGAAAATTAGGATAAAGTCCCTTCACTAATGTAGAAAAAATGAAGAAAACAAACTTGAGTGTTACTATGTGGGATGCACTATCAATTCCTTCTCAAAGAAACTTGTTGAGAGAAGATCTGAAAATTTTTGGTACAACTGATGGATCATTGGGTCATGGAACAACAACCGCTACAAGTTTGTGTCAACTAGAAGGGAAAATTATTCCTAAGGAAAAAAAACCACCACCATTCTATATTTCCCTGATCATTGGAGACCACTTGGTACATAATTACATGATTGATTCTTGTGCCAGTAGCTTGGTCATGCCCAAGAAACTTTCAGACGTGCTAGGAATACAATATACACCAGTATCTAGAGGAGTTGTTCAGTTGGATGGTATAGTGGTTCATACTATTGGAGTTATCAAAGGACTTTAACTTACCATCCATGCATGCCCAAGTTTTTTATTCACCTAAGACATATCAGTCATTGATCTCCCTCCCCTCTTTTCCATCTTCCTATCACGAGATTTCATTGCCAAGATGGGCAGTTAGCTATCAGCCGATTGGTCACATATGATTCTCAGGACTCGATATGGAACCAAAGTAACTATAAGGGTGGAACCAATCTTCCATAATCGTCATTTTTACACCCACCAAAGAACAAGGGAATCCCATGCACACCGGCCTATCACCCAGCGGGCACTGGGCACTCACCCGAGGCACGCGCGGGTGCCGAGTCTCTCTTTTATGTGAGTTGAGTGGGAAAACATCATCTATGATCCAAAATTTAAAGGAAGTGAGTGGGAATGAAACATGCAAACATCATAGAGCTTAGAACGGCTCTAGATCATTGCAGTCATTACAGACATAGATACTTTAACAAACTTAAAGAACTGAATCAAAATAGTAAAGGAAAATGCATAGGAATTCATATTCATCTTATAAACATACATGAAAAGGAACTATGAAGAATCATGTATGAATCCGAACCAAGAAGGATCATATTCAATTAACTTGGTAACCTCATTACATTCATTAGAATTACTACAAATCACCACATTATGGTAGACCGAAGTCATGCATCATAACTGGATCCATATCATTTATCTCTCAAAAATAAATTTAAACCCCAAGCCCTTGATACATCCTTATCCTATATTTCATCTACCCAACCCAATATGACTCCTTGCATGCATTTCTGCAGAGCTCCGCTCTCTATTGATCTCTCTCTATTCACAATTCCCCCTACCACTTCTCTTTTCTTTTACGGGCGCTTGTATATATAGGCATCCCAAAGTGCCAACTCATCCTTCTACGGCCTCAGATCCATTGCCAAGTGTCTGAATGTGGTCCTCCATGGGAGCATGCTCCTTCAAGCCTGAGCTCTCCACTTTTTTCCATGATGGTCTTCTAGAAGCTTCCATCGTAGGGCATATTCCTTCCTAGGCCAACCTGTTGCCAGGCTGGCACCTTATCCACTCTGCATGCATAGTCGGGTCACGCTTTTCTCGTGTCCTTCCTGATACACCAAATATGGCTAAGTCCCGAGACCTTGTTTTCTGGCGCGTAACACGGCCCTTATAAAACCCTCCTAGAACCCTGACCTTGTGTGCCTTCTCCTTGTGCGCCCATCCTTCAACCTAGGCCTTGCGCACCCATGCGCCTTTATGTACTTAGTCAATATTTTAGGGGCCCAACATCACCCCACACTACGCCTGTTCTCCACCCACAGGAACACTTCTCCAATGAATAAAGAATCACAATAGACTTAACGTCTTGGGAAAAGAATAAGGGGATGAGGAATTTAGGAAAGAAGAAAGAATGGGGAAGTGATGGAATTATTGCAACAAGCTAGGAATTTTTTTTGCAAGTCGGCCTCCAACTTGTTCCAGGCATCGAATTCATTTTGCGCTCTCTGGTAGAGGTCACCGACTAGGGTGCTTACCTCCCCAAAACTCAGTCCATCTCCTTGAGTGTTCATAGTGTCAACAATTTTTTCCAACTCCTTGCCCATGTCCTCAAGCGCGTCCATCCTTCTAGTAATCTATGGGTATAGCTCCTTTAGCCAGTTCTTGATTGTACCCCTTAGGGCCTCAATAGCTTCTGACTTCTTTTCAACCTCAGCTAGGATTCTATCCCACTTTACTCTTTTCCCTTTGTTCTTTTCTTGGAACTCTTTAAGCTCTGCTTCATAGTTGGTAACCAGAATACTTACCACTTTATCTCTGTTTGCGCAGTTGTCATATGCAGGCCTCAATAGTATGGGCAACAATCTTTACATCAGCAAGGACTTTGCTGTATTCAGCCATGATTGCTACTACCTTTAATTTATCCTCCTTCTCTAGGCGCGTTGCTACTTCTACCATGGATTCTAAGGCTAGAGGTTGCCTCTCCATGGTGAGGATGCGTGTTGAATCTTCAAGGCACTCAAGGGAAGATCCATACTTTTGCGCAGGCGGTGCCAGGTCTAGATGCTTCAAAATAATGGCATTTGTGATGGATTCTACCTTCTTATGTACTTCACGCACCCTTGCCTTTTCTTCCCTAAGCTCACAGTTTGGCTGACGCTAATTAACTCCTCCTGCTTTAAATCCTTGGCCTTCTCTTCTATCTCTTCCTCCTTTTTTCTCCTCCTTCTTTTCTAGTTCTGCATCTAGATATTTTATCCTGTCATTCCATCCAAAGAGCCTAGCTTCAACCTCAACTGAGACCTTGTTGAGCACGTTGCATAACTGCTCATCTGAAATTTGCTGAGCATTTACCAAGGGGTTGTCTCCTTTTGACCTAGGAATTTCCATTAGTGCCCCCTGGCTTACCTCGAACTCTGGCTCATCGATGTGGGACTCAATTTCCCAAGAGAGCATCTTCCTCATCCAAGGGTATGCACCTTCTTCATCAAACGACTTCATTTCCAAGAGTTGATCTATTGGGACTGTGCTTTGGAAGCGTGCATGCAACACCTTGCTGGGATCATTAATGTAGCTCATTCCTTACCTCTGGATCTCCATGTGCTTTCCTCCTATGCGTGTTCCCTTAGGAATAGTTACCGATAGACTGGGGCCTCCCACGCTATGTGATCTTTCCCTACGCTTTCTTCCTTATCCTCTTCCATCACTATATCAGCACTGCGCTCCAATTCTTGTTCTACCAAGGCTTTGATGATTTTCATGACTTCTCTTTCTTCCACCTCATTTACTTGCTCCTTTGTGAGGCTTGGATTTTTCTAATCCTGTGTGCCAACCTCTTCACTTCTCTCCATGTCCTAGGCACCTTCCTCCTCCTGGCTACCCTTGCGCTGCACGAAAAGGAACTCATGTTCTTCTTCTCTGCCCTCTTCTTCTGAATTGTGCACGCTGAAAACAAGTGGTTCTTAGTCCCCTTCAGGATCATCTTCTTCATTGTCATCCCTCTCACCTATGTATTTCTCCAAGCTCTCTATTTCCTCTGAGTCAGCTTCCTCCATCACCTTCTGTTTCTTCCTAACTGGGGATTCCAATATAGGAGACTCTCTCTTCCTCTTCCTCTGGTGATTTCTCCTCGGCGATAAGCTTTTCCTGTCCTGGCGCCTCCTCTTTGACTGGGGACCTCTTCTGCATGTAAGTACTTGTTCTAGCACTTGTTCCTAGGGTGCCTATTGCCTGTGTATCTTGGGCACTTGGTGCCTTTTTCCTTATCTCCTTTGTTTCCTTCTTCTTGGGTGCGGTCTTCTTCCTACCTGTTAGGTCCTCAGGTATAGCTATCTCGTTTTCAAGATAAGCACCCTTCTCAAACTTGGGCCTTATCCGAAGGTATACACACACTAACCTCCCTGCAATAGTCATAGTAAGGGGTTTTACCATTTGGACTTCATGCAACACGTACTTTTCCATGTACACATGCTTTTGGGGTAGACCAACAGTCTTACGATCTCCCTGTGGTCCCGGTCCAAACTTCCAAGGTCAAACTTTAACCTTTTGGACTCCTTGAATCTGTTAACTCACAATTAGAAGTATTGAGCTGTGAAGGTGAATGGGAGCTTACACCATGGGCTCATGTTTTCATCAGTCAACTTGAACCTACCAATACAAAAGTGTTGGTATACAACGAACTCAGCTTCTCCTAATGTAAGCTTTGGCAGTTGTTCCAATTCTCCATTTTACCTATGACACATTCCTCAAGCACCTATACCATTTCATCAAGATGTGCACTTGTGAATGGGTGTCATGCTATCACAAGTGTATTTCTCAAATCTTTTTGCAAGGTGAGGGGTATTCCTCTGGGTACTCCCACCAACTTATTTGCCCGCATTGGACTCCGATCTTCCTAAGAACTACAATGGTTAAGAGGACATTACCAAAGAAAGTATCTCATCCTGGTGCTTTCCAATGATTTCATCTAGCAACCAAAAACATGGAAACCTCTGATATTCTTCTGTCAAACATTGAACCAGAGGAAAATCATCACTTGTGTCCATCTTTCTTGTCATTAAAGCTTACCAATCGCGGCATTCTCATCACTGCAGTCTTATATGAAACAAGAGAGATTTGACCCTTCTTGTACACATTGCACCCACTATTTGTATGGTTAATCTGAATTCCTTATCGCGTAAAAATGGTCATCCTCAAGTTTCTACTTCTCATTCACGGATCAGGCATGTGAATTCGAAATCAGAAGGAGGAATTTGCACCTCGCTTGGTGTGGTCTTCATGTACATCCATCAGCCACTGATAGACACTAGCTTTCTGCAAGTAGGGAAACTCATAAGTTGTAATAATCCCATCATGTCATATTCACCTTGAAGCACCATCACTATCTTGAGCCTGTTGACAATTAATAGTGCTTTGCTCAGGTTATTCCTAGATCTACTAACTCCAGCCATTTCCTTTTCAATCTTTCTTGACTTGACAGTCACCCTTACTATATTGCTCAAAGGCCATTTTACCATTCCATCTGAGTAACAACCTTCCTATCCTCCCATCATTCATTATTCCCATTGGTACCCAGATTTGGAATGTCGAACCCCATGGTTTCCCTTGCAACCTTCCCTACCCAGAAGGACTAGATTAGTGGCCCTACACGGTGTCGTTATCCTATACCTGCAGGGTTCTCTAACCGTGGGTCGAATAAACCCAGTGACCGCCGTTTTCACTGTGTTCAACACCTCCAACCTGCGCTTTTGCTCGCCTATTTTCTGCCTAACAACCCCAAATCCACCTGGTATTATCCCTATTACTTAACGCACGAACGTCATCTCAACACTTGTGAGGACTAACTCCTAGGATCAAACAACGTGACCTCATTTATTATTGATACCTCCACACCTTCTATCAACTCTGCCATCCTTCATCCAAACGAATTTTTTTCTACAATCACTGATTCGCAATGCTAAATAATTATCATTTGTGCTCAATCGTGATATTTAAAAGGGGACACTCCTACCTTTGAAAGGATTTGACTAATTTCCTGGGCATAAGGGTTGTCAGATCTCCTCATTTTATGTTGTCTAATGCCTCAATCTTGGGTTGGTGTCTTAAGGTTGCATGTTAGAGAAAAAAATCCGGAAAAAAGGACTCCTTCAAACATGTCGGGTCTGATCTTCTCTAAATACGCGCACACCATGTTTCTGGTTAATTCAAAAGGTATTTTCCTAGAAATCTAAACCCTTGCATCAAATTTCATCCTTAGGAATGACTAGGATAGAACCATGCAAGTCAGACCTTCTGCTGAGCTGAAGTCATTCCGTTTTACCAACAAAAAATTTGTACACATACTTTCCACATACATGCTTGTTGGGGTAGACCAACGTTCTGTGCATCTCCCTATGGTCCTGGTCCAAACTTCCGAGGTTGGATCCTTTAACATCTTTCCTCCTTGAATTTATTCAACTCCCGCTTGGAAGTATTGAGACTGTGAAGGAGAATGGGAGCTTGCACCATGGGCTCATGAATTTCATCAGTTAACTTGAACTTACAAATACAAAAGTGTTGGTATACAACGAACTCAACTTCTCCTTTTGGGAGAATGAAGCATACATTTCTAAGTTGGAGTTTTGCATTTAGTATTCTTCCTTCTGCCCCAACTCATTCCTTAAGCACGTATACCATTTTTCAATTCTGCACCTTGTGAACAAGAATGTATCATGCTATCACAAGTGTATTTCTATTAAATTGGGGTCAAATTTTGCAGGCAAGGGGTCTTCCTCTAATAGTTTGACTCCCAAATGAACTTGTTGTTGCAATCTAGTACTCTGATATTCTGAGAACACAATGGTTAAGAGGACATTACCAAAGAGAATCTTTTCTCCTTCTGTGCGCTAGTGATAATTTCATCTGCATGTATGTGGACAGATTGTAGATGGTCCCTCTTGATATTTTTCTACAAACATAGTCAACCAAACTTGTTTACCTGGTCCATCTTTCTTGCGTGTTGATTTTTGTTACCAGGCGTGTGGCCATTCTCATCACTGGGTCTTGGATATCCGTGATATCAAAGTACCTTGACCCCTTCTTATATGCATACGTGGCCACTATTTCCTTAATTGCTTCCTTGTCGCACAGGTCATCCTTTATATCTTCTCCTTCACAGATAAGGCTTGTGAATCTTGAAATTAGCTGAGGGGTTATGCACATCTTGTACCCCGTGAAGTGAAAGTGGTCTTCATGTATGCGTGACATTAGCCACTGATAGAGGCGCTCTAGCTTTCTGAAGTAGGGCAACTCATAGAGTTGCAATAATCCCGCCTTCTCTAACTTCACCTTGACTTCATTGCTATAAATTGGTAACCCCTCAGGTGTTCTCTGGTTAGTCAGGCACACTAACTCCAGCACCATTTCCTTTTCAATCATGTTCATGTGTGATGATTGTAGTCACTTACTACCTTTTTTCTTGAGTGGGATTCCCATTCCATCCTGAACGAAACCCCATCTGGGTACTGCATTTTTACATACCATTCTTCGTTGGTACCTGCAGTGGTTTCTTGTTGTTTTCCCTTGCCCTTACCCTTCTTAGGTGTTACTGACTAGTTTCTTGGGTGCCATTGCGTAGGTTATTCACTTCAAATTCTCTTCCTAGCTCTGACTCTTCTATCTTTTCCAAGTTTAAATCTCTAACCTGTGAAGAAACTCTTTTCCAACCCATGCCCTAGCTGCCAAACCCTAACTAGAATATCCCTTTCACAAGATGGCTTCTCCACAACTCTTCTCCATGCCATGAATTACTTCCCCCTGGTTTGCAGATCCAAACTAGTCACTCACGGTTAAATATTTCCAATTTTTCTTCACACAGATCAACTCTGGAAACCCTAGTTCACAAAATCTCTTTCTTCTTCATATTCACAATGTAAATAATGAAGTGCCCAACCTTCTATTTATAGTTTTTCCATTTAACATTAAATGCTACTTCACCTACCACCATACTTTAACACTTAATGTGGCTTTTTCAAACAAACCCATCTTTAGTGCTTTAACTCACGCACCCAACCTTGTGCGGACAATTCTCCAACCTTCTGGCATGCGCAACCAATCCATCTTGACAGGAGACTCTTGCGCATGCGTAACCATCTGGCAACCCAATCACCAAAGGCACTTCTTCTGTCATGATTTTTTCTCTCACCTACCTCGTGTTGCTTTTGCACTTCTTCCTCTCTTGTACGTGGATCCCCAATGTAGCCTTACCCTAACACCAACCATCCTTTTTCACCTTTCCTTGCATGTACTTCCTTCACAGGGCCATTCAACCGGGCTTTCCAATGTAATCCTTCCTAGCGCTTCACACTTCAATTTCTTCCACCTTACTCCACCCCACACTAAAATGATGTGCACGTCCTCTGCACAGTTACAACCTTCAAAAATTAATGAGATTACCGGTGCCCAAGGTGCAAACACAAAACAACAATGAGAAATGGAAACACAAGAAAATAAAATGCATTAAGGAAATCCTAAACTAACTGACAATACTGCCTTATTTACAAACACCAAGAAGACTTATTTATAGTAGGGCTTCAGCCTACTCCCATTGAAGTGTCCTGGAAATCTCATCCCATCCAGCACTTGTAACTGGCACGCGCCTAAATCAAGGATGTACGAGATGATGTAGGGACCCAACCAATGCACCTTCAACTTCCCAAGGATGGCACAAAAACTTTGAATCATATAGTAAGACCATCTGCCCAACCTCAAACTTCTTGTTCTTAATGTGACGATCATGCCATGCCTTTTGTTTTGCTTTTTCCATCTTCTGGCTCCACCTGGCGAGTGATCATCTTTCATCCAATTGCATTAACTTGTCAATTCTTTCTTCCAGCACTTGTTCATCAGCCAATCCTCCTATGCGTGCTATACGCAGAGAAGGTAACATGAATTCAACTGGTAGGACAACCTCCACGCCAAACACTAATTGAAATGGTGTGGCCTTATTCAACCTCTTGTAGGTTGTCCTATATGCCCAAAGAATGATGATAATTTGTCATCCCAATCTTGTCTACCAACATCACAGATCTTAGTCAATGTGTGGCTAAGTATTTTGTTAAATGCCTCAGCAGTTCCATTTTCTTGAGGGTGATAGGGAGTAGTTTTGTGATGGGCCACCATGAATTCTGATAGTAGAATCCTGACCATTTCATTGAGGAAGTGCGTACCTCTATCACTTGTCAAACTCAATGGGCATCCATACCTGTTGATTATGTTTTCCCATAAAAATCTAGCAGTGGTAGCCACTGTACAATCCTTTGTAGGTGCTGCCTCTGCCCACCTTGTCAAATAATCAGTGCAAGTGAGGATATACCGTGAACTAGTCCTTCGCGCCACTGGTGAGATTGGTCTGACAAAGTCGATAGCCCATTTCTCAAATGGTTCTATGCTGGCTATTGGTCGTAAGGGAATTTCATCCCTTTTTCTAGGTTTTCCAAGGCACTGAAATGGTCACAGGCCTTGCAAAACTCAATGCAATCTTGATAAATGGTCTCCCACCAAAGCCCTGTGAGTAGAATCTTCCACACGGTTGCATTTCCCACATAGTGTCCTCCTGCAATCCCACCATGCGCCTCTTCCATAATTGTAATGCGCTCATGTTCTAGCATGCAATGGTGCAAAGCCTCATCACAACCCATTTTGTACAGATATCCACTATTTAACATGTAGGACGCGGCGTGTATGGCCAACTTCTTCTTCTCTAAGGACTTCATTCCAACTAGTGCCACACCTATTTTGAGAAATACTGTAATGTCCTCCAAATCCGAGGGCATGCGCCACAACCTAAACAATTGTGCATCTGGCATGGTGTCTTCAATGCTCTGCGCGTCCTCCCCTGAATCAATCCTAGACAAATGATCAGGTCTAGAATTACTTTTTCCTGGTTTGACAACCACCGTGAACTCGAATTCTTGGAACAATAGTACCCACCAACATATGTGCCCTTGTAGAATGGGCTTGTTCACCAAGTATTTCAATGCCATATGGTCAGTGTAAAATATAAAAGGGGTTGCCAACAAATACTGTCTGAATTTATGAAGCACGTAGATCATTGACAATGCCTCGCACTCAGTTGTAGTATAATTCTGCTCTGCTGGTGTCAATTTCCTGCTTGCAAAGCACAAAGGATGATCAACAATCCCTTCACTAGGTTGTGCAAGTACTGCTCCAATGGTAGTCCTTGAGGCATCCACATGAACATGGAAAGGCTTATCCCAAGAAGGGAAATGTAGGATGGGCACGGTGATAAGCCTATCCTTTAAAGTGTCAAATGCCTTCTGTTGTGCCTCTCCCCAATGAAAGGCACTCTTATGTCTAAGTAACTCTTCTAAAGGCATGGAAATCTTGGCATATCCCTTGATGAACTTCCTGTAGTACCCCGTATGCCTAAGAAATCCATGCACTGTGCTTTGACTAGTAGGCTCCTTCAATCCCACAATTACTACAACTTTTGCAGGATCTACTAGTAGACTCTCCTTATAAATGATGTGTCCCAATAATGTTCCAAACAAGGTAGCAAAGACACATTTCTTAATGTTGAGGGATATCCTCAACTACCGACACCTTTCAAACATCAACCTTAAGTTGTCACAATGGTCCTTCACTAACCCATATATTGTCCAATCATCCAGGTAGACTTGAAGGAATTTATGGATGAAAGTCCTGGAAAGCTTGTACCACAATGCGCGAGAACACAACAGGCGCATTCTTCAACCCAAAAGGCATGACTGTATAGGAAAAACTTCCCCACTCAGTGGCGAAATTCATCTTCCTTTGGTCCTCCTTTGTGATCCTTACCTGGTGATAGCCCGAGAATCCATCTGTGAAAGAATAGACCTCACGCCCTGCCACTCCCTCTAAGATTTCTTCAGTAAATGGGGTTGGGAAAGGATCAATGATACATACTGCATTCAGGTCCCTGTAATCAACATAGATCCTTATCCTTCTATCCTTCTTTGATGCTAATTACCATTGGACTTATCCACTGACTCTTCAATTTCTCCTCCCTCCTGGATTGCTCCTTTAGACACTGGATTTCTCCTTGTAAACTCTGAATGACATCCATGGTTTCTTGATATACCTCCTTCTGATGCATAGGGTCTGGGTACTTCCCATGTACCACTTCTTCCCTTGAAACTAGGTTCTTCTGCCTTGGTATTTATTTTGCGCGTGTGCCCTCTACTCTTGTTGTTACCATAATAGGTTTTAAGCCTACATCACATGTCACCCATGGGCATCCATTGTGTGTCAAACTTCTTAATGCTTACCATTGTAGTGCCCTTGTCTTTCCAGTGTTGCTGATTCATATGCTCAAATAGTTCCATGGCACTCCTCATACTTGTGCTTCTTCTTGCACCATGAGCACTGCAATAAATCTGGGCACTCATGCTTGTAGTGGTCTGTAGACCCACAATTAAAAAAGTTCCACATGGGAACTCACTTCCTCCTCCTCCATGGTTACCACAACCATAGAATCCTCTTCAAAATCCCCTTCTATGCGCACCTCCATCTGCACGCTCCTCATAATGGTGGTCATCACCCTTAGAACTACTAGAAATGCTAGTCTGGCACACACCATGATCAATGACCTCATGGATCTGGTCAATAAGCCTACAATCCTTAGTTTAGTAAGCATGGGTTGTAGAGGTGCAGATATTATAGTAGAAGACATATTCTTCTGAATTATTTTTTGTAATAAAGGACATCTACTTGCATCATGGTCCCCATGAAAAATCTCACAGTCTTGGAATATTACGGAATACTGTCATTTCAGGGGAAACTATCCTTGGCATGCCCCTCTACTTCACAATCTTGTACACAATATTCCACTAAGTCTCATGAGATGAGTTTCACGTAGATAAATTTTTCTAGCTGCTTAGCCATAACAGTGATTTGAGATTCAAAAAATGGGCTAACTCTAGTATCAACACTTCCAACACCCAAGTAGTACGCAGAGCAGCTTCTAACGCCTCACGTGGGTCTGTGAAAGTCTTATGAGATAAATATCTTCTAAAAGGTGTTATCAACCCTCCAAAAAACCATTGAGCATGATGTGAAGGGTAATTCCATATGAAATTTTTGATAGGAGGGTTTTAATCATGTTTCATACTCCCGCACACTCTCTGAATTTACATTCCCTTTGAATTTCCTTAAGGGCGTTGATGCTCTTCTAGATTCAAACTTAGGGATGTGGAATTCTTAACTAACCTAAGGCATTAATTTCAACACGTTAATTAATCTACCATCATTTGATGGGGTCATAAGAATCCTATACCAGCTATGTGAGCACCCTTGCAACGATTCTAAAGTGACAAAATGACTATGCCTTTCCTTCTCTAGGGCTGGTGATCCCCTTAGGAACCATAGCAGCTTCACACTTGTGAACATGCTTCGTTAGCATCCTCAATACCTATGGTAAATCTAAAAAGTGTAAAGTTATACTTCAAAGAAATTACTTGAGGAGGTGGCTGGGGCCCTTGTCCTCCTGAGCCATGGAGATTTCCTTGGTTTCCTCCATTCTCCCTCCTGCCATCCACCCAATCCACCAGGTCTGTGTGCCTCCTATCCACCAAACCCACCAAGTAGATTACCACCCACTAGATACCAGGTCTGTAGTGGTTGTGCCAAGGGTCCCCAAATTTCCACTAAATACGTGTCAATGGTCTCTGATAATGTCCTTACTATTATAATGTAGTGTAAGCTTTGCACTCCCATAATGCCTTGAGACCAAAGCCTTGTGTATTTTCAAATTGTCTCAAAAATTCACTGTGAATACTGGAGTTTAGTCATAGATGTAACGTAGAAGGGGAAATGATGAATATTCCTATATCTTGGGCACATTTTTGTCACTTTCACTTGATACCAACTGGGTCAATGATACTCCTTCCTTGATCTTTAAAAACCAAGTATCCAAGGTTTGGTCACTAGGTGGGTTTAGATGCATGCCTTCAATGAATCTTCTCTCTCCACATGAATAAATCTCATCAAAATTTATCAAGGGGTTTCTCTTATGTAGCAAATTCAATCCAAGATGGGGTAGCACAAATATGCTAGGTTCCATGTCCTCTGCATGAACCTCAAATACTTCCTGAAAATCTGCCTCCATATATCCATCACACCTGTAACCTCGCGTTGTTCTAGTAATATCCCTTTCAGGATGCTTCACTATACTTGAGCTCATCTCTCCTCCCTTTAGACTTCTCTGTCGCAATATCTGCCATCTTCCTCCACTCTAGCTTCCTCACCTAGTGCTTAGATATGGTTTAGCCGGCCATAATCGAAATATGCCTCTAAACTCAAGGTAACAATCAAGATCTTCATTGTTAGAGGGATAACATGTATAAAATGATCCTTAAATGGGCTCCTGGATTGAAAATCAAACTCATCTGATTTTTTTTTTTACAAGAATATGTTAAGAAATAAATACTCCAGAGTGTAGCTATCCAGTACTCCTTTCCACCAATTTATCCATCAACAGAGTCCACGTGGATATCTGTGCATCTTCACAGCATTGGTATTCTTATTCAGTGTCCATGTACATGTATCTATAATACTAGCTTGATCTAGTTCACATATGCTGAGAGCCATTCATACAGTTCTACTCATGAAGCAACAGAAAAACATTTTTCATTAATTAGATTATGGTAGAGGTTCTCTTCTACCCATCTACATGCATTTAACTCAGGTCTAGTGCTAAATCTTTGAGAAAATTCATCCTTCTTGCTCTTGAACCATGATTTAAACTTTCCAAAGTTAAACGCTAAAAGTCATCACTCATTACATCATGATGTATGCCATTTCCCACTACCTAAATTTGAAAAGGACGGTCCCGAGAAATGAAACCAAGATAGTAGTCATTTTTACACCCACTAAAGAACAAGGGAATCCCATGTGTGTCGGCCTATCACCCAGTGGAGCTTGGTGCGCTCACTTAAGGCACACGCGGGTTGAGTCTCTGCTTTTATGTGAGTTGAGTGGGAAAACATCATCTATGATCCAAAATTTAAAGGAAGTGACATGGAAATGAAACATGTGAATGTATCATAGAGCTCAGAATGGCTCTAGATCATTGCAATCATTATCAATAATTTTTCCTCTTAAACTTTAGATTTTTATAATTGAATCCACCTCAGAAAGGAAAATGTATTCCTCTTCCTCTAGGAATTCATATTCATGAATTATAAACATGACATGAAAAGGAACTATGAAGAATCATGTATGAATCTGAACCAAGAAGGATCATATTCAATTAAATTGGTAACCTCATTACATTCATTTGACTTATACAAATCACCACATTATGGCTTAAAACACAAGTCATGCATCATAACTTTTGTTTGATTGGTATCATTTAGCTCTCAAAAAGAATGCTTTTATAACCCCAATTGATGTATGTATACAGGGATTTTCCATATATATTTATCTACCCAACTTCAATATGAACTCCTCTAGGCATTTCTGTAGATATTGCATCTATATATTGATTGATCTATCTAGTTCCCTTCTACTCTTTTCTTTACGGGCATTTGCTATATATAGGCATTTTAAAGTGCCAACTTCATCCTTTAAAGACCAGATCTCAGTGCCAAGTGTCTACTGTGGTCCTCCATGGGAGCATCTCCTTCTAGGCTTGAGCTCTCCACTTTTTAAGCCATGATGGTCTTCAAGAATCTTCCATAAAATAGGGCTTATATTCCTTCCTAGGCCAACATAGTCACCAGATGACAATAAAAAATATAATAAAAACAAGGAATTTAAAATATATGTCCTAAAATACCTAGAAGTATGGATAAGTTCTAAGACCTTGTCTTCTGGTGAAACACGACCCTTCATAAAAATATTATTCCCTCACTAGTCATGGATTTAATTCCCTCCTTCTATATGTTTGTGGAGGCTCCCATTACTTAATGTAAGCGTGTAAATACACCTTCTAGGGTGTCTGTTACGCTAGGGTATCATTATGGCGAATACCGCTTGCCGGTGACCTGTGTCAAAGTTGTTAGGTGAAGCCCCCGAAGTAAATTTTCATGTGTGAAAGTGTTGAAGACTGTAACACTAAGAGTAATGGGTACACCATTCATGTACACTTTTCATGTTTTTTTGGCCTCGAAAAATGCACCCGACATTTCGGGAAACGTGCTCTTCTCATACCCAGTGAGTTTTTTGACCCATAGGTTTGATACCCACGGGTTTTTCCCATGGTTTTGATACCCACGGTTTTGTATCAAATTGCTTAAGCAGTTGTCTATTTATATGGTCTTATGCATATGATAGATATACAAGCAAATGTATTACAGATGTGCTTTGAATTCGGGTGTGAATTTTGTAGAGTTTGTTGAGCATAGCTCCAAACGGATCTGGGTACTATATTGAGAGAGTGGAGGCTGGTAATAAAATATGAGCAAGTGATTCTTGGTGGATGTAGCCCAAATTGGGTGAACCACATTAAATCTTGTCTCTCTATGTTGTGTTATTTATTCTGCACTTTTATTTGAGATCTGTGATATTTTTTTGCATATTAGTTTCTTGCGATTCTGTAAGGGATTATTCTGCATATTTTATCTCTTATTCCCTAACATCCTTGTGTGCCTTCTCTTTGTGCACCCATGCACCTTTGTGTATTTAGCCAATATTTTAGGGGCCTAACAAGGAGATCAGTCATTTTCATCTTTCCGGTTGTAATTCAGTTGTACTAACAATGTTTCTGAATATGAGGTCCTTGTGTAAGGAATTTAGCTAGATCAAAAGAAGGGAATCAAAGTCCTGACTATTTTTAGAGATAGTGAGTTAGTTTTTCATCAAGTGACAGAACACAATGCATCCAAAAATTATCTTCTAAGATCATATAAGAACCAAGTTTGGGACTTGATTGAAGATTTCAAAGCTTTTGGGATCCATGCAGTTCCTATAAATCAAAATCAAGATGTTGATAGGCTTGCTACAATTGGCTCGCAATACAACATACCTGTTGATATCATGAAAGAAGGATAGAAATTTGTAAAAATGGTGGTTTGACCTGTAGTCCCTGATAATGTGATTAGCTGACAAGTGTTTGATAGTGACAAAAAAATTTGTCCTTTTCCTATAAGAAGAGGCAAAGTTTGCTTTGAAAAATCAAGATAAGCTGCAAGAATCATACGGTGATCAAATAATACAATTGAAAAGAAACAATCTACTAAAAGGTTTATTTACTCTAGAATCCATCTTTAATTCAGATGATCAAGCCAAAATCCAAAACTCTAACATGGTGGTTAAAGAAGAAGATTTTGAGGAAGTCAAGGTAGAAAATGAAAAGGTTCTAAAGATTGAAAACACATGTACTTCCAAAGAGAAAGAATCTTTCATCAAAATCTATTAAGAGTATTATGACCATTTTGCATGGAGCTATAAAGACTTGTGTGGTTTTAATCCATGTCTAGCACAACATACCATAAAATTAGATCCTAATGCCAAACTAGTTCGTCAGAAGAAGAGGCCAATTAATCCCAAAATTGATCCACTAATGAGAAAGGAGATAACCAAACTCATTGAGGCCAGTATAATTTTTCCTATCAAGCATTCCTCTTGGGTAGCCAATTTGGTCCTTATAAAGAAGAAGAACAGAGAGATTCGGTTATGTGTGGACTTCAGGGATTTTAACCATGCTTCGTTGAAAGACCATTATCCTCTTCCATCAATGGAGAAAATCCTTCAAATGGTGGTAGGAGCTCAAATATTTTCTTTGTTCAATGGATATTTAGGTTACAATCAAATTCTGGTTCAAGAATCTGATCAATTCAAAATGGCTTTCACTACCAAGTGGGGCATGTATGCTTATAACAAAATGCCATTCAGATTGTCCAATGCCGGGGATACTTTCCAAAGATCTATGGACATGTATTTAAGGTACTAATAAATGATATCATTTTAGTTTACCTTACTAATATAAAAATATACTCCAAGTAGGAAGAAGACCACATCACACATCTAAGGAAGGTTTTCTAAAGGTGTAGGGAATTTGAGGTTTCACTTAATCCCAAGAAATGTATTTTTGCAGTGCATGAGGGAAAATTTCTGGGGCATGTCAATTCAGCAGAAGGAATTTCTATTGATCCAGTCAAGATCCATTCGATTATGTCCATATCTCTCCCAAGTCATAAGAAGGGTCTCCATAGCTTTCTAGAAACCATAAATTTTGTGCGGAGATTCATCCCTCAATTTGCAACATTGGCTAAACCATTGACAGCCATGCTAAAGAAAAAGATACCATTCTCATGGAGAAAGGAAGGAAGGAAGAGATTCGAAGCCATCAAAACAGCCATTTCTCAACTTCTCACACTGGTGAACCCCAGGTTTGATAAAGACTTTACTCTTTATGATTTTGCAGGTCAAGAGAGCATTTCACGTATCCTCACCTAGAAAAATGACAATCCAATGGAGAAACCAATTGCTTTTTTCATTCAATCCCTCAAATAATATGAGCTCAAATATTCATTCGTTGAAAAACAAGTCTTTTTGGTTATTTGAGCTTTGAATAAATTCAAGCACATATTGTCCAACAATAAAATTCATCTAATGGTGTCTCATCCAGGTGTTAAGGAATTTTTTCTAAATAAAGAAATGAATGAAAAGCATGGTAATTTGATCATAAAGGTGATGGAGTATGATGTGCATATCAAAGTTACCAAACTTGTTAGAGGTAAAGGTTTGTGTCAACAACTTGATGCAAACATGGAATTAAAAGGTTATGAGAATGTGACGCTCCTAAATGCTGATGAAGATGATGATCAGGTTGAATGGTTATCCAAAATGAATAATTTCCTTTTCTCAGGAGTATATCCTATGAACATGGATAAAAATCAAAGATGAAATTTCCGTCTTTAGTCTATTCCATATGTTCTAGTATATAATGTTCTATTTTGAAAGGATTTGAATGGTTTTCTCCTTCGATGCGTGGGACCAGAAAAAGTAAGTAAGATACTAGAAGAGTTTCATAATGGCCTATATGGGGGACATTATTTTACATGAACAACTGCTACCAAGATCATGTGAGTTGGTTACTATTTTCTGGATTTGTTCAAAGATGCCCATCTCTAGGTAAGGAAGTGTAAGGAATGTGCCCTTTCCACTGGCAAACAGAAGTTGACAAATCTTCTGCTGCATCCAATTCAAGTGGATCAACCCTTTGTTCAATGGGGGTTGGATTTCATCGAAATGATTAATCCTCCATCAAGTGTCAGACATAAATGGGTCATTATTGCAACGGACTATTTTACTCAATGGACAGAGGTAGTAGCATTGAAGGAGAGCAATGAGAAGGTAGTTCTTGATTTCTTAGAAGGTATAATGATAAGGTTTGGTGTTTCATTTATAGTCATTTCAGACAATGCAATGGATTTTCTTAATATGAAGTTGAGTAAATGGGCTGTTAAAAATGGGGTCTACCTCAAGACTTCATCTAATTATTATCCATAAGCAAACAAATTAGCTGAGTCTAGCAACAAAAACCTCACAAGGATTATCAAATGCATAATGGAGAGTTTCATAATGTTGTTCCAATCAAAATTCTACAGTATGCCATAAATTCCTAAAAGGGCCATAAATCAGATTGGTATCCTTTCATTCTTGTATATGGAAGGGAAGCAAAACTTTCATTCTCCTTAGAATTACCTTCTTTAGAGTTGGCTCTTCATCTTGACGTTATGGATAATGATCCTATAATAGTAAGGTTTACTCCATACCCAATGGATGGCTTAAGGCTACTGGAATCATGCTTAGTAGGAAATCATCCCTGAGAGGTTGCCAAAAATGTTGTCCAATTTACACATGTGACAAAATTGGACAACGGGGTCCCATTACAATCAAATTACGACATTGGTCATAGGGACTCACATTTGGCCATCACAAAGGTAACATGATTAAAATAATTAATAATTTTCATAGGTGATCTCACCTAGCATTGAACAAGGTAAAATTGAGCTCAACTCAGTGACAACTCGGTGTTAGCTCGGTTGAGAACTTGGTCGTTTATCCTTGGAGCGGAACTTGACGGGTCGGCCGAGGCCAACATTGAAGTGAGTTAGTCTAACTCATGAAGGGAGAAATGACGGGTTCAAGCCAGATTACTTGATGAAACATCAAATATTACAAAAGGCTCGGCCAAAGATGAAGATGGCTCAAGGTAATGAATGTCAAAAATTTCTCAAAGAATGACTTGGAAAGTGACTTGTCGACTTACGTGTAGGTTTTAATGAATGTTAGTGAGCCCGATGTAAGAGGTAAGTCCCACACAAGCTTGGTTTCAACCTAGCTAATGCTTGCAAGGAGGAATATCTAGGACTGTCAGATATCTAATCTTGCCAAGTCATAAAAGAGTGTGCACATGGCGAGTCTAAGGTATACAAGCTCAATGCCACATAAGATTAATGATAAAACTGAGCCACAGAGCTCTCAATGTAACAATCTCGTGGATGTTGGAATGAGCCAATCCTATACACAAAATGCGTGGCTCAATCAAGTTCCAAGTTTTGAGTAAAAGAAGATCAGTCACATCTATTTTATATGAATCTGGAAACCACTTTCTTGTGGTCCTTCACCATATTTATCAAGTTTTTCCACTACATAGTTATGTGAATCACCTACACTAAGATCCACAAGATTTTCCACAGTTGGAGCTCAAGTTGCAAAGTGTTGTATCAAACTCATCATGGTGTATGAAGCCATTCGAGTTGAGGTGAGATCTCATTCCATCATAAATGTTGAACCAAGTGAGCTGATAGAGTGATAACACATGAAATAGGGATGATTTGCTGGCAAAGGCTCAGTGAGTTTATCTGGTAGAGCTCGGTTGGGATAAAATACATAGGATGAAGATGGTAAGATAGGAGCCACCTTGTGGGAGCGTCAACTCGACATAAGGACTGAAACAAGCTCGAGGTCGAGCGCATAGGAAACAAACACTTGAGTTGAAGTTGAGATAAGCAAAACCATATTGAGCCAGGGAGAGTTGGAATGATCAATCTTGGGATGATTTCCATGAGCATAGCTCAGTCATGGGAAAGTATCTCGTGGAGACAAAACATGGTGATCTCGAGTTGAAACTTGACGACAAATTCAAGAATAGTATTGGAGATGCTCACTGGTGAAGATTGTGAGGAGCTCACAGGATGACGTTGCAAGGAGAGGAAATTGGGTCTCTGAGCTAAGATAATAACAATCTGGGGCATGAAAATGTAGGATTAATGATGATCTTGTGTCTAGTGTTTGAGGAGACTCTAAAAGGGATGACTTGGTGAAGCCATGAACATATTAGTAGCCAGTCTTAGGGGTTCAAGCATAGTAAATGGAGGAAGGATAAACTCGGCATTGGAAAACTTAGTGGGTAGAAAATGATGCGGGAAAGGCTCATAGCCAAGCGAGGTTGAATGAAGAGCTCATTTTGATGAGTTAGGGGTTACAAGCTAAGGAATATGATGGTAATTGAACGAGAATTTTAGGACAATGCATGAAAAGCCAATTCAGATTGATGTGGTGAGATCGGAGTTTCTAGTCATATGGATTGAGTGAGGAAGTGAATTTAAGGAATGGAAGGAAGTGCTGCACTTGTGAGACCGAGCTATGGTCATGGATCCCAAAGTGAGTTCAAGAACAGATCTAGTATGGCATATAATAGCTCATTAGGAGCCTAACCAAGCATATCACTGTAGAAATGAATTACAAATTGGAGGGGAGTTTGAGCGGTTTCTTGTGGAAGAAATGTGCATGAGAGCTGAGCCACTCACCGTGAAGGTGTTGATTTCAGATGTATGCATACACAATGAACTTGGCTTGGAGCTCGGCCCACATAAGGAATATGTTAAAATGATGAGATCATGGTATCGAGCTATGTGAGGGGATGGCGAGATACATCACCTGAGTTTCTCTTGGGATCTATTGAGCTGGAAGGAGCCAACGAGCTCGAGAGGTTTGAACGCATCATGGGATGAAAGAAGAGCCAATCTGGCTTGACTCGATAGAAGGAAAATACTTATGGTGAGTCTCACGTGTACTCATGGGAATTGTGGGGATCAAAAATCAATTTTTCAAGTTGGCACATGGAAAAAGAAGTGTCGGGTTCTATGGCATGCCGGCCCGTCTGAGGTAGTGTGACTGAGTCATGAAATATGGAGAATTAAAGTTTGGGTCAGGGTGTTTTGGAATCCATGGCACATCAGGAATTTTTGTTGGTCGGACCAAGCTGCTACGAGTTTTAATGATCATTTTGGCAGAAACAGGTCGAGTCATCATGGAAATTAATGACAAGGTGACTCATGAGATGCTTTACCATGAGTTGTTGCTAGAGACATTCGATACATATCATGTGTTTCCATCTTGGCAGGAAAAGTAGTTGAGAAGATTGGTCACAATGATGTTGAGTAGTGGAACGTGTTGAGTAGATAGGCTAAGGAACTCAGTTGAGTTGATTAAGTGGAGTAGCCCAAGAACCAATCATCCGGTGTATGGAATGAAGAAGCTGAGATGCTTGGTCAATGCAAATGTGGAATACATATGAATAATTGGAGCATATATTTAATAATCTATGAGTTAGAGTCAAGATGTACCCAATTCTAAGGAAGAAGAAGATTTCAAGCTTCTATGTTAAAATTGACGAAAGGATCTTGTCGTGACAGAAAAGTGGGTTTGAATTTAGACAAAGGGATGATTGCACAAGTAAGTTTGGGCATGTTCACAACTTTCACAAAAAATGACTCAGAAGTAGGTAATGGAAATATTTTTGGAGTTAAGAGCTCATAACGAGCTTGGAGACAACTCTATATGTGGAGTTACTCGAAGTGGGCTCGTATGGCTCGGTTTTGGTGAGATGTGCTGGGAAAGCTCAAGAGCTCAAATCAAGCTCGCATAGAGATGAGTAAAGGGGTGTCGAGACCAAGAAGATAACAAAGTTGATGGGCTCAATTGTGAAGATGGTGGTTGGCTCAAGGAATCGAGCTACACAAGGCATATGAAAAAGGCATTGGCTCGGTGAGTCACTTGCTAGGATAGGAAACTTTCCTTAGCCAAACTGGGAGATGACCACGTTGAATGAGAAGCTCATGTTTCCTTGGATCTGGCTTAGGTTATGTAGCGATTAAAAGATCTCATATGCTTAATGGCTAGAGGCGAGTGAAGAATAACCAATGGCGGGAACACAAAGTGTTGAAGTGTTTCGATGATTAAGAGTAAAAATGTGGCGAGATAGGGATGAGTCGGGTTGAGGTCAAGTCACTTGGTGGCAAGATTTCAAGCCAAGCTCATGGGTCTAGCCAAAGGGAGAGGCTTTGTATGGATAGAGTGTACATGAGATTGAATCATTGAACTGAACCATGCACGTAGCGAGTTGGTTGAGACATCAACACGGAAAGTTCACCGGCTTGACCTAATAAGAAAGGATCTTAGCTCGGTTGATGTGAATGTAAGAAGAGCTCACCACATATATTAAAGCCATCAACCGATGTGTGGAAGTTAATTCTTACCAGGTCGGTGAATAGGGAGGAGCCCGCTACGGCGAGCCATTAAAGATGGAGCCCAACTTTTAATACAAGTAAGGGGCTTCGATGCAAAAGAGCTCAGTTGCAGTGAAGAATGGAGGAGCTCGAGCCAACTCACCGAGTTGGCTCGAGAGCCAACCACCGAGTTGGGTTTTTTGACCGTTTCTCATGAAACCCCCTTTAGGAAAAACCAACTCCATGGGGGTCTCACCATATATTTTAATTAAATTAATATTTTTATTAAAATATTTTATTAATTTTATTATTATTATTTAATTTAAATATTCTTTTAATTAATTGAGAAGATTAGGTCAACAGGAAATTAATGGCACATGATGGAACCTTCTCAAGTGGTTCAACCAACTATAATAAATGAACCATCATGTACCTTCAATTTAGGAAGGGAATTTATGACTTCTTCTCTCCTCTTTCACAACTTCTTCTATAAATGTAAGTTGGAAGCTCATTCCAAAAGGTTAGATAAGTTAGACTTTTGAGACAAGTGTATAGTTTTCAAGAAACCTCCTTCTTCTACAAGTT
This sequence comes from Taxus chinensis, assembly GCA_019776745.2. Taxonomy (NCBI): domain Eukaryota; kingdom Viridiplantae; phylum Streptophyta; class Pinopsida; order Cupressales; family Taxaceae; genus Taxus; species Taxus chinensis. The sequence continues at coordinate 78,904 of JAHRHJ020003684.1, read as the reverse complement.
GTTCTTGTATGTTGAGGGAACTTTCAAGCCTCCTTTCAAGACTGTAATGGCAACCATTTCCTCTTTTGAATGTATGATGCATTGTGCATGTTGATTGAAGTAATAAAAGTGTGTGTTTTTGTGACTAATCTTGGTTCCTTTCATCCTTCTATACTTCTTTGTGCCTTTCTCATGCTTGTAGGTACACTGTGCAAGTTCAAGTTTCTATTGCAGGTTCTTGGAGTTTTGTGCTTATCAAGTGGTGGAGTATTGAATGTGTTTGAGTTGTGGTGCTTGTTCACCCTTCTCAAGTTCATCCTTCTTCACTGGAATACTGATAGATTGTTTTTTCTGATTGAAGTTTAATAAAGGGAACACATGCTTCCTAGTCTATGGTATTCTTGTTACCCTCTCTAAGTTATAGTAGGTGAAGTTTTATTATGGTGCACAACACCCTCTTCAAATTAACCCTTCCTGAGTCTGACAACACCCTTTATTTGGTGCATCACCATCCCTAGTATAGTTTCATTTCTTGCAAATCTCTTTCCCTAAAACCCATGAAAATGTTAGCATAGGACTAGATAGCCATTTTATTACACTAGGAGTAGTACAACACTTAGTTTAGGAAGAGGAAGTCTAGCCTTCTCCAGAGGTTCACCTCGAGCCCAAGTCCCATAGCTTGAGAGGTGATCCCATGTTTCCCAATTCTAAATATCCAAAATCCAAACTCTAAAAATCAAAACATTCAAAAAATTCATGCAAAAATATAAAAATGCAAGGTGTGTGTTTGGGGATAAGCCTAATAAAGAGGGAAAATTTATCTAGAGAAGTGTTTAGAAAGGCTTAAAAGCATGTAATTTGATACTAGGGTAAAGTTTTCATGTTTTCATCTTGAATTTTTCCCTTGCAAAAACATATAAAGGGAAAAGAACACACAATGGGAAAGGGAAACACACATCCTAGATTCACCTATGGTACATGTTATCATATAAAAATAGTAGCCTAGGATTTTCTTGTTATAGATCCCTACTTTTTTGCTAATAGGGGACTGTCTCTCAAGTTGTGGGACTTGTTACTTGAGACAGACCTCTGGATAAGGTCATTTCCTCTACCTAAATATAATGCTAAAACTACTCCTAAATAAGGAAATGTAGGTAACTAATCCTAAAATAAAAATTCCAAGGGACCAGGGAGAGAGATAATTGTTAAAAATATGCATGAAAGGGAACTCCTAAGCTAAAAAATGGTGATAGCACCAAAAAAGGTGAGAGACACTCTAGTGACAGAGAAGTTCCTAAGCTTTCAAATATGGTGATTACCATTGCATCCAAAAAAGGTTTATGAAATTCACTCTAGTGACAGAGATAGGGAGAAGGAAACTGGAGAAGGGAGAGGCTAGACATAAGTGACACATACATAAACTGAATTTTCCATATTTTCTCAAATGAAACACAAAATAAATGAACTTATAAAGGAGAAATACATATACATCACAATACATTAAGTAAAAGAGAGGTAAGGTCACAAATAAAATTAGCTAGGACAAAAATATGTGTTACAAAACTATATTTGTTGCAATAAAAGTATGCACAGACCATTATAGTTGTAGAGGAAGGCACAAGAACACATTGAAAAATCTAAAATGAAGGTTCGACAGCTCACAGCTGCTCAAAAACATTTTTGATATAGTTTATTTGTAGATTCGAATGTCCCTCCCTCCTTTGGAAAGAGCACCATTTTATAATATATATAAAAAATGGAGAGAGAGAAGAGGAAAGAGAGTGATAAAGAGATCAGATTTCATCTTTTCATTAATGAAGATATTTGTCTTTTCATGAATTTTCTAACTTCAACCACTGTTTGAATGCATTAAATGTCTGGAAAATATATGGCTTTCCACTAAAACATGAAACTTGTCCATTACAACCACAAGTTTGAATGCATTAATATGTACTGGAAAATAGGGTGGTGGGTTGCCATCATGAATCCATCTTCCCAGATGATATTTTTCTTGTTGAATAATCCAAGGAGAAGTTAAGAGCCCCATACTTCATCAATTCAGGTGGTTGAGTTGTTTGAATCTACATATTTATGGCCTGAACTATTTCTTCCTTTTTCACACTAAATGCCACCAAAATTTGCTTTGATGATGCCAAAATGAAGGGCTTGATGAGACCTTTCCAATGATATATTTTTTTTTCCAATTTAGAGTAGGGAATCAAAATATATGGCTATTTGGATATTTACATGTCAGGATCAACATGAATGTGACACGTTGCAGAATTTGATTAGCTCAAGGATTACCTATGCCTACGTGTGCATTTTTTTTACTTTTTCCATGGGTCGGTCTCTAGTTGGGTCACAGGGTTGGACTTTGTTTCCTTTTTCTTTCTTGTATTCCTTTTTCCTTACAATAAAATCTACTCCTTAATGAAATATGAGCCAATAAGATCATTCCACGCTCCTTCATGGTGTAATACTATATTTTAACTTGTACTAGCCATTAAGAAGCATAAGCCAATTAAACAACTCCACACTACTTTGCAAATCACTTTTTCCATAGCCCTTGATTGACCACTATGAAGTGTGAGCCAATGATAAAGTTCCATGCTCTTCACAATGTCAATAATTTTGATTACCTCCCTTGAAACCCATGAAACATGAGCTAACAATGAAATCATGGGCACGTACTTCATGTAATGTTAATGTGTCATACTTTTCTTATTCCATCAAGATGTCAGATTGTGAAAGATAAGGATGGTAGGAAGTCTTTGCGTGTCTTTGGATTTTTTAGTCTGTCAGGACTCATCTTGCTGACTTTACATCGCAAATTTTATCTTCATGTTCAGACTTGACACATTTTAAAACTTGGACTATTTTGTGGACTTGAAGTCTGTGAAATTTTATCTGCTCACCCTGTTTGATGTTTGAATTTTATTTCCCACCACATGAGTCCAAAAATGTATGAAATTTGATTGATTCCACATAATTTGAAGTCCTCAAAACCTACATGGCTATGATAGACCCATAATCCTGGCACGTAGCCCCTTCGCACCATGAGTTCTTGAACTAAATTAGTGGTGTAGAATTTGATGGGAGCGTAAACGTCTATCGGATTTTTCAACATAACCCACCAATAGAAAAGAAATCTGATCCCCCCAAAGATCCACAACTTTTTAAATTCTAACGGCCAACAGTTTCGAGCTATGGAATTTGACAATTGTTTTGAAACATATTGGGACACCCTTTAAGAATTGCTTGGGAAGTCCATTTTAAACTCTTGTTTTAAGTGCCAAAGTAACCCTGTAAGGGATGTATTTTTGATATTCAATATATGATGGGTGACATCAATCTTCGCTCTTCATTATTTGGAACAACTTAAAATATTCCCCACTGATCGGGGAAATTCTAAATATGTGTCATCTAAGGTACGAGAGTTAAAAATCATTTTCACTGCAAGCTTCATTGGATGTCTAGAATGGTCCTATGCCACAATGAGAATCAAGACTTTCCATGAATTCCTTGGCAACTCTCTCCTTCTTGTCCCATGTGATAGGACAATATATCTAAGCTATGGTACGATCCAATGGCCTTTTCTTTTTTATCAAATCATATTCTTCAATCCTTTAGCTTCATGCTCCTTGTATTCTATCTACCACTTTGGGTATCTATATCAGTCTTCATCACCTCTGTAAATATTTGAGAAACAATATTCTCTTTTCGAGGGATTCTGTTGTGTACTAGCCATCATTTAATTTATTTAACTAATTAGAGCATTGGAAATGTCAACCATGTGTTCAATAAAGCAAGTTGTGTAGTCTATCTTTCTGGTGACTCTAAAGCCCAACAAATAAGGAACTAATCATGTAAATTCCCAATTGATCATTTTAGAGTTCTCATGTTATTTCTCATGGTTCTCAATCCACTAACATGTCCCCAAGCTAGAGCCAGTTGTTCTTCATGCAAATGTGCAACAAGAAAATTCACAATTTTCAAACATAACAACCATGCCATACAGTGAAATTTTTACTAGAAAGGTCATTCTAAATCCTCCTTCATATCACCCTAATCCTTGAGTTGGTCCCACTTTCCCCTATTCTGATCATTTAGGGATCATGTACAGTGTTCCTATAGTTGATTTAATTATCCATTTAATTCAAGTGCTTTCAAACAACATTCATCAAGACAACTTTTTGGCCAGCTTGGGAAAGGGTATTTCCTGATCATCTCGAAGTTGGTGCGCACCCCTAGATCAAGAATGAAAGGCTGAAAAATTCATCACCACGAGATGTAAATGAAATCTAAGACATTGTGCTCTCCCAATCAATTTTGGAATGTTTTGGAAAGTTTCACAAGTTTTGGAGCAAGTTAAGTAAGAGTGAAACTTAGAGGCCTAAGCAGTGCACAGGGCCCAAAAATATGTTGAGCTTCGGGAAGTGATTTTGGGAGCTCTGGAAGGAGTTTAGATTCAAAAATTATATTTAAAAAAGGTAATTCAGATAGCTACAATATGGTGGAATCATATTCTTCACAACACCTTGGTGCATTATGTCCCCATCCAGTTTTTCTCATGCACAACCTCAAACCTAGAAGAAAAATCCTGATTTTAAAGGGGTAAATGGTGGAATAAAGGTATGAAAGTTCCACCATTGGATTCAAAATGACATTTTCAGTCAATATAATATAAAATTTCATCAAAAACTCTTCCGGAACTCAAGTTATGGTCCCAACAAGTTTCTCTCCAATGCATAGTCTCCAACGGTTAGCCATTTTTTAGGGTTGGAAATCCAACCAATGGGAGAGTGGCGCACTTTTTTGCACCAATTTCACCAAATATTTTATGAATAGGTGTAATAAAATTGCACCCCTAACCTATTTTTTCCCCTAGACCCTCCACACGATTGCCAATTTTTAGCAATTTCTTGCTAGTTCAACCCCCAGGCTTCATTTCCCAGCCCCTGCTCTGTGCAATCACGCTCCACCACTTGTCAAGCCAGGGTGAGGGTGAATTTTTGTGTCCCATGTGCACCAAAAATTTTTTTCATCTGGTGAAAAAAACTCCCCAATCCTCCCACTTAGTCTCTTGGTCACCCATGTACCCCCAACAGCTGCTAAAGGTGTTTTTTCTAAGCCCCCCGTTCAAGCTCAAATGCTAATCAGATGATGCCAAGTGGCCCAATAGGGTTAGGGCACACATTTTTTCACCAATTTCACCAAATAATTGGTGTAAATAGGTGTAAAAAAGTGTGACATATTCAAAATTATGAAAAATTTGTAAATTTTCTAACTGTCGTGATGTCACTTTGCTTCTTACTTCAACACACACACAATTTTCCTTCAACTGTAAGATTATTCCCCCAATCCTCCATTTCAACTGCTGCCACTACTTCTACAGCATCTTATCCACCATTTTCTTATCCCCCTCATGTTTTTTCAGCAAACAAACAAAGTTTTTTCAAGCAAATCCATGGACAAGAGCTATTAGAAACCCTAGGGCACGGAAACAAGAAAATTGCTCATATCTCCCAAACTGTGACCCTGATCTTAGTGAAATTTTGAGAAGATATACCTCAATTCAGGTGAACCTTGGAGAATAAAATTACAAAAATAAAAAGGTGGTCAATTTTTTTTTCAAAAATCATTCAAAATTTTCATCCTAGAGCACTTTCTTCCTTCAATTGTTGTCAAACCGTGAAGCAGGACCTAAAAAATCGAAACAGAGACTGAAGAGAAAATTTCCCAGAAAAATCTGAATTTTTTTCATCGATCCAACACCCATGAGTCTATATTCTAAAAATAACAAGTCTTTTGGTTCGCACTTGCCATTTTTAGTAAGTTTCCAAAAATGGAAAACTCCTTCAGAAGAACAAAATAGTGAAAATTGTGCAAACTGAAAACTAGGGCACAAAGGTCAAAAAAGCAAAAAGCAAAAAGAAACTTTCCAAAAATGGAAAGTACTCAGAATTGACCCTGAAACATTTATGGAAGATTAATGAACATGAAAATGAAACCTTTTTAGTGTAGATAACGGACCAAAAAATTAACCTTGCCTGAAATAGCAATCCTAGGGTTCTGATTTCTAAAAATAGCAATTTTTGCTCTCAGTCGTTGAAACTTGTTGTCATATCCATAAGGACATATATCATATTTTTTCATCATCATGAGGATTGCAAGATGATTTTGAGGCTCAAAGAGATCATTACTAACTTCATATTGGTCTTGGAACCATCGTCTTGAATTCAAGTGTGCTCAGAAGTAATGCAAGGCATCGCAAGTTGCAGTGGATGAATTCATATTCATCTCTCAGGGATTTGGGTGATTCAAAATGAGTTTTTTTATAGGGTTAAATGAATTACAGTGGCTCATCAATCAGTTATCGAGGGGGATCATCATGAACAATGCTAGTGTCTATCTCGAGCTCACATTGAGAAGTTCTGAAATAGTATTTCTCAACACTCATTTCGCAACCCAAGATTCCTGAGCACCATGTAAAAGGAAGGGAAAAGGTGTTTAAAATGCACTTCATCAAATCTTTTTGATGAGTACAATAGTGCAACTATGTAGCATAATGTTGTCAGATATTGTTCTCCATCCTCAAACTTCTTCGGAGTGGACTTCAATAATAACGCTTGTGGTCATCAAAGTGATCATTCAAATTTTTTTTAAGCACTTAGTTCGAGGGGTCTGTACATCATATATTTTGTGATCATCATTATAAAAGTGTTCAAAGGTGTCCAAAGGATTAGCCTTCATTAGTACGATGGGATTATCATGTGCGCATTGTGTAAAAAAAAATTTCAAGCCTCCATCCATGTGTAGAATTGGTCAAAGGAAGTGGAAACTTTTCATGGACTATGCAGAAAGAGTCTCCTCATAGTTCAAAGGTTAAAAGATAGCTTTTCACCAATTAATTGGCGGAGAAAAAATTTCATCAGAGATGGAGTGGTCTTCATCCATGATGTAATTTTTGATCTGTATTTCTCCCTTCTCCCTCTTTTTTCTCTCTCCATTCTAATTCTTCATTGAGCATAATCATTGTATTTCATCCTATTCACTTAAGTGGCCTATTTTAAATTTGTAAAAGTATTTTCTCAAAATTATAAGAGAAATACTTAATTTGTGGAAAACGGAAGGTCACAAGTGGAATATGGAAACGAAGAGTTATGTGAGGGAGGTGAAAGGACAATTGATGATTTCTATAAATTGGGATGAACTTCTCCATTCCAAGGGATTCCATATTTTTTAAGAACTATCACTCGATAGCAATAATGGATTGTAATATGTTTTTGGACTTTGTGTCATCCATATACATGAAATAAAGCTACATTTTTGCTACATGTTTTCTTCTTTCCCCCTTACTTTGTACAACTTGTGTAAATTTCAATCAAGGAATAGAGTTTCTTCTTTCCAAGATGTATGAATGTGTGTAGCTTTATATGCATGGTTTCCTCTCATCGTTGGTGTGAGTAAGCATAATTGTATATGAGCATATATTTTTTCTTCTACTTATTTCATTTATGCACTTTGTAAGCATAGTGATGCAAGAGTTGTGTATCTTTGGTAGATGATCCTGAAAAAAAATTGTGTTTTAATTCATTCATCTAGCTAGCTTCATCATTACTTCTTCTATTTTGAATGTGAAACTATTCCGGTTACTAGGTTTGAGGCCTGCAATCTACTCATGGAAGTAATCTTCCTTTCTTCATTTCTCTCCCTCCCCCTCATCATTGTGATTTTCCTCCCTTGTACCCCGTACAAGAAATTTTCCACAGATTCAGTGGAGTTTCCATGTGTGATCTCCGGCCAATTTGGCCACTCGCAGTAGTTAGATAGGATTATGGTTAGTGACATTCAATAATGGGAGTTTTACCATTCAATGCAGAGGGGCGTAGCCTCGTGAACATTGGTGGAGACACCTAATTTTTCCACCTTTTCAAAATACCTTTGAAGTAATTGTAGTTTGGAAATTTTAATTTCTCCTTACCTTGATAGGTAACTTAGAGAGTGTCCCATGATATTTTTACTTTACCAGCTACTACCACTCTAGGTAGGATGATTTCATGCATGGTTTGATGAATATAGAAGAGAGATTTTCCATTTTTCTTTCTTAATTCATTCAAAGTGTCTTTCTCTTCATATGAGAGTGTGTTATACGCTACTGCATCTATGGGATTTGTGTCCCCATTTTCTATGATTGCTCACACATCCTGTGATTTGAATAGTGCCTTCATGGTTAATGACTAATACTCGTTATTATTTCCTATAAATTGCAGTGTCTAGAAACTAGATGTAGAAACCATAGTTTGTTTTCAATTTAGAAACTTTCTAAAAAATAATGCTCTGATACCAATTTGTAGAAATTAGGCAAATAAAACAACGAACAATAGAAAAAATAAAGAATATTACAAATAAAATAGATTATTGTAAACTCAAATTTAAGTACTTTTGTGCATATATATCTTCTTCCATGTCTGAGCTTCAACTCAATAGAACATGTGTATAAAAACAATTGCTATTGCCTCCAATATATATAGCGATTACATCTAACAATACAAAAACAACTCTAAAAATAGAGCATCTTAAAAATAGAACTATCATCTACAAATAACACATGTTTTTTTTCATGAAAACAAAGTTATTTGTTTTATTTGCTTTTATCCTAAAAACAAGAACATCTAATTAAAACTAAACTATGCATGGAAAAGTAATTTGCTTTTTGATTTTCATAATAATAGCAAAAGTGTGTGGGGAGAAATGATCTATTTCTAACCATAAGAGAGGAATATTTGCCTATTTTTGTTTATACATTTCTACTACATTTCATAGATTGATATTAAATGTATGGCTATAAACAAGGTTATAACTAACTATATATATTGTACCCACCTATTTTATAAAAATATTTAGACAAAAGGATACTCTCAACTTGCTCTTAGCATATGCTAAAAAGAATATATACATTTACTAAAGCATAATGGAGAAGGGACCTTTTTCGTATGTTGTTGCAAGTGCCATGTGATGTACTCAACTGAAAACGGGTGCTTGAAATTACCACTTTTAATCGTTTCAAAGGATATTCAATTTGAATCAAATTAAAAGATTTTAGACTTCGAAAAATTGATTAGAATCTGATTTAGGACTAAATTGAAACTGAAATTAAGTTTGTAATTTTCTCAAAATTTCATTGTTTGTTCGAAAGCCCCAAAAAACTCATTATTTTAGATTTAATTGATTTCCCAATTTCATCAATTACTGATTATAGTTGCATCCATATTCATATCTTGAATTTAAATTACTTGCAAATATCAGAAACTAAAAATAAAAATAAAAAAGAAACACCAGATTGTTTGCGGGCTTCAAAATTCCTACATCCTCGGGTTTGTGGTGAAATGATCCATTAATAATGTTAAATATGTAAATAAAATAACCTTAGATTAACCAATAATAAATCAAAAACCTAAAAAACTATGTTTCAGACCTTTGAAGGATGTTAATGGAGATTAGCCGCTATCCTTCACCTTCCTGATCCACTTACAATGGTGTCTTCCTTTGGTTCTACGCCTTCATATGACTTTAACAACATATAAATCTAACAAAAAAGCTCAGAATCATAAAAATTTTGACACCATCGTGATTTTCTCAAAATTTTGAGAAATTTTCATATATAACTCGAGATTTGGAAGTGAGAAAAAGTGACGCGAAATTGCACTTTCCCAAAACTGTGTGCTTATTGGCTTGACATAGACCCGACACTTATTTATTACAAATACAAGTGAGATTTATTTATACCAATTATAAGAGGGTGGCGGGTTGCTAAGGCCGCTTATATTTTTTAGATGAGGTGCTAGGCTTCAATCCCCCTTCTATAGGTTTAGGTGCCCAATTTAGACATTGACCCCACATTTGGTGGGAAAGGGATATGATAAGTCTTTAAATAGCTTTTTGTCCACAAAATCCTCCTTAATCCATGGGATTAGGCTTATTCCCGTGGAATGGATTAAATAAAATATTATAATTATTATTTTAAATCCAAATCCACTAAAAACATGCCAAATGTCACGTCCATAATATATCATTTGTCCACGTCACAATGTGCCACGTCATCATTTGACCACAACTTTGACATGCATATCTTTTACATACAAACTCAGATTTGGTCCATTCAAAATGCATCAGAAAACTTACGACGAGCTCTATACCATGGAATTGATTTTTTAAAAAATACAAGACCATAATTTTTTCCTTGTCACCAATTGCCACGTGTCATCTTGTCATTGGTCCACTTGTTAACCTGTTGACCAAAGTTGACTTCCCTGTTGACTAAACTTTGACCAGACATAACACGAGCTCAGGGTGTCCATTTTTTACGTTCTTACAGTCACCGAAAATCTCTCTGAAGGCTATACTACACTAGTATGGTATAGGAAAATTTAGGGAACTTTTGACACTAAAAAATATCCCCTAATCACTCCTCCCCACTAAGAAGGCTTTTTGTCCACAAAAAGTTGTTTATCAACCCTCAAATAATGTTATCTCTTCATGCATGGCACAAACACATACAAGAAACAAAAATAACATTATAGGTTAAAATAAATGTAAATAGTTGATTAGCTAGTCACATAAACGATCAGATAATAACACCCAATTAAGCTAGTGTTCAACTGAAACGCTGCAACCCTGTCAACTCAGTGCACAACTGTGAACTGTGATACCCCACTATAATGCCATCACAAATAATTGACTAGATATTAACACCCATTATATTACGAAAATCTAGTGTTCAACTGTCACTTTGTGATATAGCCGATTACTTAAATTATAGTTTCATAACACAAATCAATATACCAGACATCTAAACTACCCACAATTAGGCTAGTGCCCACTGTCCATCTGAAACTGTAACAACCGCAAGTATTTCACTATCATGAATAAAATAGACTATCAACGCCCAAAAATAGCTATAGTCAACAACTGAATCCACATGAATCTTCCAAAACATTGTATCACCATCACAATAATATGTCAAATAATAACACCCATCTATAACAGAAGCTAGTGTTCAACTGATACTTTGTGATTATGTTGATTACAACTGCAAATATTCACTATCCAGAATCATTAAACCATAATGCCTAAAATGGCTATAGTCAAAATCTAAATCAACGTGAATATGTAAATATTCTATCCATACACTGAACTGTAAAGGGATAGATTATAAACTATATGCTTACCCAAATTGGTGAACTACCATAATCTATAAAATAATCACCTAGTGCCTTTGCAAACCATTTTGTCAGTGTAATAAATTTACACCTTAATTGTAACCACATCTGATAGTTACAAAAATCAAATTTTCCCAAAATGAGTGCCTTATAAATTAGTGCAAATAACACATGTGGATACAACAAGTTTTTCTATCTATTACAATACCAAACAGGTGCCTGAATGGGTCTTATAAGCATCCATAAATTTGTATAAATGGCAACACTATAAAACTACAAGTTTCAAAATTGACATTCTGATGATGCCCATATCCCTGCATACTATTATTAGAAATGGAATAACCAGCCACAATGTGAGAAGATGAATATGAGTATGATGAACATGTCACTCAAATATTCTCTATGGCTGCTTCCAAATTATTTCAAAGTTGAATATAAACATAGCATCAAATCCTTAAAATATAGATTTGAAAATGTTTACATACTATCACCAGTTATTGCAATGCAAACATAAAGTTGAGGAATGTTTTACCCATCCAATTACTTAGATTTCTCCATTTAGGTGGTTTTACTTCCCCAGTACTAAAATGAGCATTTACATGAGTTAGATCAACAATTTTTGGTTTGACATTATTTTCCTTTTTAAAAACTTTCCAATGTTGCACTAAAGGAACATACCAACACATCTTAACATCGTGACCATTCCTTTTACAATGGGAACAAATTTTAACTTCCCTGTTTTTAGGAGTCTTACCCATTTTTTAATTCCCTGAACTCTATCAAGGAAAATGATTCCTCTATTTAGGAGAGGTAACCTTTTTTCCATTTCTCACCTTACTAAGGAGAGATTGGTCTTTAACACCTACCTTATTATTCACAAAAGGCATTAACTTCTTTATCATATTTTTCCTCTTCCAACAATATGCTGCAGAATGATTAGCACCTTCACAAAATGTGCAAGGAAAAGTATACCCCTGTCTACCAAAGCTATATTGTTCAAACTGAAAGATTGTTTTAGAAGTCTTAGGATAAAATTTCCCCTTAGTGCTATTTTTAGTGTAAGTGGGAGGAGGTGGAATTTCATTACCTCATTTACCTGATTTCTTACACCTTTCATTGTTCCTCTTGATGGTGGAATCCTAAAATTATAGAGGTGTAGATCCTTGGCTATTGGAAGCTTGTCTTCCTTCAGTTGCATTGAAAATTTCTCCAATTTCCATTTTCCCACTAGAATAACTCAAACCTGCAAACTGAAGTTGATCCTCTACCTGTATGGGATTAACATCGCCTTGTTCATTTTTACCAAGGCCTTTTCTGTTATATCCCATTTTAACCATTAGCTTAGACCCAATTCCCTTAGTGTGTTTTTCAAACTGACCCAAAGGAATATCTGAAATTGAATCAGAGGAAGAATTAAAATGTGAACAACTTACAATTCATTCTGTCATAGTACCTGCATCTGATTTGGAAGGAATTTCCTTCTTGTGTTCACCTTGTTGCAGCTTTGTCAAGAGGGCATCTTTGGTCTGTATTTCTTCCTGTAACTCTTTAACAAAGCCCATTAACTTCTTGATTTATGCAAGTATTTCATTAACATACTCCTCTTTCTTGGTTATAGAGGATCGTGGCTCAGATTCTAACTACACTATTTCCTCTTCTAAGGAATATAATTTATCTCTCAGGAAAGAGTTTTCTTCCTGGAGTTGGCGGTTTAATGGCTTCAAGCTCATCTAGTTGCTCCTATTTGGATGACTTGCCCATGATTCCCTATTCCTGTAAACACAACCTATACTTCCAAAACTACACACTTGTAAAAGAAGATTAACAAGCCCCAAAACTTTCTGCACATTGAAAACTAAAATCAATACTGAAACTGAAGCCAAATTTTTCAAACACAATTAGAAGTTAATCCGGCAATCTAACTGCTCTGATACCAAACTTGATCCCAAAATGGGTGTTTTAATTTTTTCACTTTTAAAATGCTTTCAAGGATATTCAATTTAATCAACTTAAAATGATTGTATACTTCCAAAAACTGATCAAAATATGATTTATGAAAAACTGAATTCAAACTGAAATTAAGTTTGCAATTTACTCAAAATTTCACTGTTTGATCGAAGCCCCAAAAATCACCGTTTCTTGATTTTAATTGATTTTCCAATTTTATCAATTAATAATTATAGTTTCATCCATATTCATATTATGAATTTAAATTACTTGCAAATATCAGAAACTGAAAATAAAATCAGAACACAACACCATATTGTTTACGGGGTTCGGAATTCCTACGTCCCCGGGTTCGTGGTGAACTGATCCATTAATAATGTTAAATATGTAAATACAATAACCTTTACATTAACCAATAATGAATAAAAAACCTACAAAACTATGTTTTAGACCTTCGAAGGATGTTAATGGAGCTCAACCTCTGTCCTTCACCTTCCTGATCCACTTGCAGTAGTGTCTCCCTTTGGTTCTACGCCTTTGTGTGACTTTAACAATAAATAACTCTGTCACAAAAGATCCAAATTGGAAAAATGATCACACCATCGTGATCGTCTCAAAATTATGAGCAACTTTCATATATAACTCGAGATCTAGTTTTGAGTGGAAGTGCCTCAAAATTGACATTTTTCCAAAATTGCCTGCTTATTGGCTTTGACACAGACCTGGCACTTGTTTTCTACAAATACAAGTGAGCTTATTTATACTACTTACAAGAGGATGGCGGGTTGGTAAGGCCGCTTATATTTTTAGATGAGGCACTGGGTTCAAATCCCCCTTCCATAAGTTTAGGTGCCCAATTTAGCTATTGACCTCACATTTGGTGGAAAAGGGATATGATAAGCCTTTAAATAGCTTTTTGTCTACAAAATCCTCCTTATTATCCCATGGATTAGGATTATTCCCATGGAATGGATTAAATAACATATTATTATTATTATTATTAAAACTTTAGGCCTTTAAATATCTTGGGATAAATATGGAGGTTTTAGCAAAACCACTAAAAACAAGTGTCACGCCATAATATGTTTGTCACACCCATAATATGCATATCATCATTTGACCACAACTTTGACTATGCATATCTTTCGCATACGAACTCAAATTTGGTCCGTTCAAAATGCGTCAGAAAGCTTGCGACAAGCTCTATACCATGGAACTGATTTTTTAAAAAATTACAAGACCATAAATTTTTCCTTGTCGCCAATTGCCACGTGTCACCTTGTCATTGGTCCACTTGTTGACCTGTTGACCAAAGTTGACTTCCCTGTTGACTGAACTTTGACCGGACATAACTTGAGCTCAGAGTGTCCGTTTTTCACGTTCTTATAGTCACCAGAAAGATATCTAAAGGATCTATTGCACTGCATACATTGTATAGGGAACTTTAGGGAACTTTTGACACTAAAAAATATCCCCTGATCAGGATTGTCTTCCATTTTTTGCGGGCTTTGTCCTTTGTCTTGTGTGCATAAGAGTAACTCTAGTTGTTGGCCTAGAATCAAGCCTTGTGTTTGCTTGTGACATCATGATAAGGGATCATAGTAGTCAGTAGTGGCTTTTCATGTAGTATGATATTTGATTTGATATTCATCTAGTGTGCAAGTAGAAATTGTAATGAATATGAAACAAAGAGTCATCAAATCCCATGTGGGAGTGAAATCTAAATTTCATAAGGTTTCATTAATAGGCTCAATACTTGTATACAATGTCATCATCATGAGATCATCAGTATGCAACATTGAAGTGTTGTTCAAGCAAGTCTCTAGGGGATTAATAATAGATGTGGACAGATGGTGTAAGAGAGGATGTGGTGAGAAATACGAGATCTGGTAGTGACTGGTATAAATAGCAGGAAGAAATGGGAGGTGGTGAAATAGGATTGGTGATTGATAGATTCCCCATAATATCATATGTATCAAGATAATGTGAAGGAATTGGTTGAGCTTGGAGGAATAACCATAGTCAGTAAGTCATAATCCATGACAAAATATTTGAATGGTTCAGGATCAGCAATAACAGTATGATCATAGCAATCAAATATAAACTTGACACAACTGGTGGACCGTAGAGGGAATAATCGTACTTTATGCAATGGATCCAGGGTCGGATTAACACAAGGAGTAGATTAAATTGTAATGTGGAATCATCATAACATAAAAATGAGTAATGAGCTTACAGGTCTACTTGTAATTATAATTTGCACAACATCAATTCATGCACGAGTAGTAGTATCATATCCACAGACAACAAGAGTACAAATATTTAATCGCCACTATAAGGGATGCCTAATTAGGCTTAGTAATGATAATGGACAAGCATTCAATGACACTAACCATTATCAGTGAACACACTTCTTAATTTGACAACCCTGAACCTGAGCCCAATAAGAAGAGGAGGAGAATCAAAAGCAATATGCGTGTGGAATATCCTTAAAAAAAATGTAATATAATTACTTATTTGCTTAAAAGATTCCTTGAGATTGGTAAAATTTATGCAAGGGTCATCACTTTGTATTTGAATGGATGCATAATGTTAGTTTCTATTGTATGATGACAATCAGGGGCTTTATACAAAATATTAGAAGAGAGATCATATTAGTTGTGGTATTATTTAATTGCTTAATGATATCTTAGTCTTTACAGGAATCATCAGGTCAAGGGGGTAGGGTAGTAATAGGAGAGGACACATCAGGTACACCAGCATCCTAAAGGTTGCTTATTTCGATGAGTGGTTACAACATTCACAGTTGGGATCTGTAGAGATGTTCATGAAGAGAGGTTGATGTTGAGTGATGATTGGTATATCATCATGGTTAGATTTCTTCAGAATTACATCTTAATCAAAGAAGAATTATCCACTAACTATCAATAGAGGAAGAACTCTAGGAATGAAATCCAATGCACTGGTCATGGATGGGGTTCACAAATGATTCGCCAACAATCTACATTGTTAATCAAAGTACTGAGATAATCAGATAATCTTAAGAACTGCAATGACAATCGTATGTACTATAACTAAAGATGGGATGATTTGACTCATGAATCTATACTGGATTTGGGCTGGCAAATGATGGAATATGCTAAATCTACGCACTTTGCGGTATCATGCTTAGAAGCTAGATGATCTACTATTCAGTCTTCACTACGATAGAAAATTATTAAAAAGGGGACAGGACCACCTTGGGTGCTAGTGTCTTTATTGGGTGCTAGTCTCCCTGTGGTGAGTGAATTCACAATCTGGTCTTTTTTAGGATCAGATCATGTCTTGTCATCTTCACTTTGCTTTGTGCCACTCTTGAACTTCACTGCCCAGCTAGTTTGCTTGTGTGAGGCACATGTACTCTTCCAAATAGTAACCTATCTTCCTCACATAAGGCTCAAGCTTACATTAGATGGAATAAAATATGCATATGTTTAACTTAGATTGACCTCGACGGTCACCATAATTATGATTTTCACCAAGGGATTATACTTCATTTGAGATTCAGTGTAGTTATGTGTGTGTTTGATAAGGGATCATTTCCCTTGAAGCTAGGTTATCCCTTATGTCCTAAGGTTGCACCAAGATAATGAAGCTACAACTAAGTTTCCCCAAGATGCAATGTGTGTTACTGAGAAATTCAAAATTTTCCCTTCATATGCAGGGAATAATGTCATGCCCAATGCAATCCTTACAAGTATTTTACATCTTTGTCCAAGTTGTAGATAGTTGGTTGTGGAGCCTGATAGCAATGGGGGTTGCAAGGGGGGATTGCCCCCCTTGCGGGGTCCCCCCTTGCAAAAAGCCACATTTTATATGTATTTATGCATTGTGAAATATGGACCGTTCCTTATTAGGTCACATATCTAACATGTGGTTTTCTATGTTTCCCTAAAATGATAAAAACCCTAATATCTTTAAAGGGCATGTATGTATGAGGCTCATTGTATTAGTGGCTACACTGTGTGAGAGAGTTTTGCTGGACTGAATAAAAGGATTGGTTGTTTCTGGTGGACGTAGCCCATTTTGGGTGAACCACGTTAAATATGTGTCTCTATTTTATTGCATTCTTTTCTATTTTACATTTTCTGCATTATTCATTGCATGCTTGTTTATCTGTACAACTAATAATCCTAACAACTGGTATCAGAGCATGTTTGAGATTTATTTGTTGGAAGTATACTCACAGAGGGATTTCTATTTGAGTGGGAGAAGAAACAATGGCAGAGGAGAATAAGTTTAGAGTTGAGAAGTTTGACAACCAAAATTACCAGCTATGGAAAATGCAGGTGGAATATTACCTGTATCAAAAGGATCTATACCTACCATTGGGAGGTGAAGAAGCAAAACCCTCAATCATGTCTGATGAGGAGTGGAAGGTTCTAGATAGGAAGGCTCTCGGTGTGATTTCATTGAGTCTGGCATCATCCATAGCTTCAAATATCTCACAAGTGAAGAGTACGGTAGAGTTGATGAAAACCCTAGCTAATTTATATGAAACACCTAGTGCATCCAATAAATTTTATTTGATGAAAAGATTGTTTAATCTAGAAATGTAAGAAGGTGGATCTGTATCTAACCATCTTAATGATTTCCACACTATTGTAAATCAGTTAGATTCAGTTAATATCCCATTTGATGAGGAGGTTAGAGCATTATTATTCCTATGTTCTTTGCCAGAAAGTTGGGACAACTTAGTAATGGTAGTTAGTAATACATCATCTACTTCTCTTAAATTTGAAGATGTAGTCAGTGTCATTTTAAATGAGGAAATGCATAGGAAAAGTACAGGGGAAAATTCTTCTTCTGGAAATGCGTTGAATATGGAGAGTAGAGGGAGGAGCAAGGAGAAATCAAAGAGTAAGGCTCATGGGAGATCTAAATCAAATATGGGAAGATCCAAATCTAGGAGTAGAGGCATTACTTGTTGGAACTGTGGAAAGAGAGGACATGCTAAAAAGGATTGTTGGTTCAAAGGAAACAAAGAAAACCATCCTGAAGGTATTAAAGAGGAAAATCCAACAGGTAATATTGTTCAGGATGCTCTTATACTTTCTCTTGATACTAGAGTAGAATCTTGGGTAATAGATTCAGGTGCCTCTTTCCATGCAACCCCTGATAAGGGCTATTTTAAAGAGTATGTCCAGGGAAATTTTGGACAGGTTTATTTGGGTGATGATGAGTCATGCAACATTTTCGGGAAGGGAAATGTACACCTGAAATTATAGAACATAAATACATGGATATTGAGAGACGTGAGGCATGTACCTAGCCTCAAGAGAAATCTCATCTCTACAGGACAGTTGGGTGGTGAAGGTTGCACAGTCACATTCACTTCAGATTCTTGGAAGGTTTCCAAGGGTGCCTTGGTAGTGGCACGGGGTAAGAAAGTAGGCACTCTTTATTTGTCTACTTGTATATCTAATTCTTCTACCATATTGTCTACTTCAGATGAGGATGCCAACATGTGGCACAATATATTGGGACATATGAGTGAGAAGGGCATGAAAATTCTACAGGAAAAAGGTAAGCTTTCAAGTTTGAAGCAATTGGACTTAGAGTTTTGTGAGCATTGCATTTTTGGGAAATAGAAAAGAGTTAGATTTCTCAAGGCAGGGAATACCAAGAAAGAGAAAAAGTTGGAGCTAGTTCATATAGATGTGTGGGGGCTGGCCCATGTTGCATCTCATGGTGGTTCTCTGTACTATGTCACATTCATAGATGATGCCACAAGGAAGGTATGGGTATATTGCATTAAGCGTAAGTCTGATGTCTTTGATACATTTAAGAAATGGAAAGCACTTGTTGAGAATGAATGTGGTTTTAAATTGAAATGTTTGAGATCTGATAATGGCAGTGAGTATTGCAGTAAGAAATTTGATGATTATTGTTCCTTGAATGGGATTCATAGAGAGAAAATAGTTCCCAAGACTCCATAACAAAATGGTGTTAGTGAGAGGATGAATAGAACAATAATGGAGCATGCATGGTCAATGAGATTACACGCGGGGCTGCCTCTTCAGTTTTGGGCAGAGGCCGTAGATACTGCTGTGTACTTAATCAACCATGGGCCTTCGAGTGCACTAGATGGAGGAATTCCTGAAGAATCCTGGACTGGGAAAGAGGTAGACCTTTCATTTTAAAGAGTATTTGGTTTAGAGGCATTTGTGCATGTTAATAAAGAAAACATGAAGAAATTGGATTCAAAATCCAAACATTGTACATTCATAGGCTATGGCTCCAATGGTGATTATGGATTTCGGTTTTGGGATCTAGATGAATCTAAGATAATTAGGAGTCATGATGTTGTTTGGCATGAAAATAGAATGTACAGGGATCAGGTACAAGATGAAAAAAATCCCAAGGAAGAATTGGTTGAGGATATAGCTCCTAAAAATGAACTCTCGGGTGGAAAATATCCACCTACAGGTACCAAGGTTGACAGTTTTGTAGGCCGAGCATGACAGCCAGTGTCAGCATCGACACCTCTGTCAGAAATTCAAGAAAATGAGCAGCAAGAAAATAATGATCCCATGACACCCCCATCTTTGGTAAGAAGGTCACAATGTATTAGTAGACCTCCAGAAAGATTTTCCCCTACTTTGTATTATTTGTTACTAATAGATAGTGGTGAGCCAGAGAGCTTTGATGAGGCAATGTAGGTGGAATCCACTAAGGAGTGGGAGCATGGCATGAATGAGGAGATGGAATCCCTGGAGAAGAACCAAACATGGGATTTAGTCAAATTTCTAGTTGGGAAGAGAGTACTACAAAAAAATGGGTCTACCGTGTGAAAGAAGAAGAAGGTGGATGGAAAAGGTACAAAGCAAAGGCTTGTAGTGAAGGGGTATGAACAAAAGAAAGGTATTGATTTTGATGAAATTTTCTCCCCTGTTGTAAAGATGTCTTCCATTCGTACTGTATTAAGTTTAGTTGTTGTTGAAGATTTACACTTAGAGAAACTTGATGTCAAGATGAAATTTCTCCATGGTGACTTGGAGGAGGAGATTTATATGTAGCAACCACTTGGATATGAGGTGAAGGGTAAGGAGAAATTGGTTTGTAGGTTGAAGAAGAGCCTATACGGGCTCAAGCAAGCTCCCTAGAAATGGTATCTAAGGTTTGATAGTTTTATGCATGAGCATGGTTTTACTAGATGTCAATGAGATCATTGTGTGTACTTTAAATGGTTGGATAGTGGGAGCTACATTATTCTTCTGTTATATGTAGATGATATGCTTGTAGTAGGGTCTAATATGTAGGAAATTGCAAAGCTTAAGGAAAATCTTGCACAAACATTTGCAATGAAGGATTTGGGTGCAAAAAATAAAATCCTCGGTATGCAAATCAAGAGGGACAAGAAAAATAAGAAATTGGTGTTGTCTCAAGAGGACTATGTAGAAAAGGTGTTAGAGAGGTTTCAGATGCAGAATGTGAAACCAGTTAGTACACCATTGGCTGGGCATTTTAGATTAAGTAAAGAGCAATGCCCAACAACACAAGAGGAAAAATATTATATGGCATAGGTTCCTTATTATTTAGCAGTTGGGAGCCTCATGTATGCCATGGTTTGTACTAGGCTAGACATTTCCCAAGCAGTGGGAGTTGTTAGCAGGTATATGGAAAATCTGGGTAAAGCACACTGGAAGGAAGTCCAGTGGATTCTCAGGTACTTGAGAGGGACCAGTAGTAGGCACTTGTGCTTCAGAGGGTCAGATTATACTTTACATGGATTTGTGGATTTAGATATGGCAGGAGATGTGGATAACAGGAGGAGCACTACTAGATACATGTTAATAATTGGTGGTGTGGCAGTGAGTTGAATCTCATAGTTGCATAAGGTAGTTGCCCTATCTACTACAGAGGAAGAATATGTTGCAGTGACTGAGGCAAGTAAGGAAATGTTATGGATGAGCAGGTTCATGGAGGAGTTGGGTAAGGAGACAAGGGGATTGTAAGTTACATAGTGATAGTCAAAGTGTAATTCACCTGGAAAAGAACTCAACCTTCCATTCAAGAACCAAACACATTCAACTAAGATATCACTTCATACGACAAGTGTTGGAGGATGGGAAGATTGAGTTAGTGAAGATTCATACAGATGATAATCCTACTGATATGTTTACTAAGCCAATGAAAAAGGAGAAGTTGGATTTGCATTCAACTTCTGTGGGTCTTCAAGATTGATCTTGAAGTGGAAGAAACAAGCCAAGAAGAAAATTCCAAGCAGGATATGTAGTGGTGGAGTTACAACAATTAGTCTCCAAGTGGGAGATTGTTGGTTGTGGAGCCTGATAGTGATGGGGGTTGTAAGGGGGGCTTTGCCCCCCTTATAGGGTCTGGGGGCCGTGTGCTCTGGTGGGGGTTCGAGGGGGGTTCAACACCCCCGTAAGCCACATTTTATATGTATTTATGCATTGTGAAATCTAGACCGTTCCTTATTAGGTCACAGATCTAACGGGTGGTTTTTTATATTTTCCCCAAAATGATAAAAACCCTAATATCTTTAAAGGGTCGTTATGTATGAGGCTCATTGTATTAGTGGTTGCACTGTGTGAGAGAGTTTTAGATGGACTAAATAAAAGGATTGGCTTTTTCTAGTGGACGTAGCCCATTTTGGGTGAACCATGTTAAATCTGTGTCTCTGTTTGATTACATTCTTTTCTATTTTACGTTTTCTACATTATTCATTGCATGCTTGTTTATCTATACAACTGGTATAATCCTATTTTGAGTCTACACCAATAAAGATGTAGTTCCAAAATCGTCTCATGGATGTTGTATTGTCGAATTCTTGTTAGAATTAGTTGTCTCACCTCACCTTGTAAAACCTCCTGCTCATTGATGTCAAATAGGCTTGAGTAGGTATGTCACTATATTGTCTTGTGTCTTGCATTGTAGTGGTCTCACTTTGTTTCAATTGATCTTATCAATGGTTCAAGGTCCTAACACAGATTCATGAGTTCATCAGTAGCATAGCGTGTGTCTCATTAAGATTATATATCATTGTCTATCATGATCTATGAAGTCAAAAATAATGTGATCTCATTTATCTTAAGTGTCTCTAAGAGAGTCAAGTAGTGACTTCACTCCCACTTCAAGAGTATGTTGATGCAATGCTTATTAGATAAAGTCTCTCAAATCTTCCCATAGGAAGAGTGAGCATACTAAGAACTGTTTCCTAGTGTTCCACGTATGGAGGTTTATTTAAATGTCCAAAGTTGGACATTTAAGGTAGTCTCAGAGATGTGAGACTCGCTGGTCCCCATCTTAGTGCTCATCAGGTCACATTTGGTGTTTAAAGTGGAAAACAAGCATTAAACTTGGCTTAGTGCAAATGCCTTAATTCCTAGCAGGCCATAGTGTATCAGAAGTCTTGTAGGTAATCGAAATTGGGTGTTCCCTTAGTTATGTGTATAAGATACAGAATCATTGTATAATTAATATACAAGTGTAAAAATCCAACTAATGGCAAGGTTTGAATCTTGTAGGATACCTAGTGCAAATGGATAGGCTTGTGAAGCATGCCTAGTAGTCATAGTGTTAAAATGAAATGGAAGATCAAAAAAATTCATAGGGCCTCATGAAAAATGAACCATGGGTAGATTAATAGAAGAAATAAGAATGCATGAGGATAAAATGAAGGAACCAACACAACCATAATATACACATGCATGAAAGAATACAAAATATTGTAGATGACAAATTTGATTCAAGACCAACGTGTAAGATAGAAAGAGCCAAAATTCATGCATCGGCCACATTAGAAAATGAAGCTAGTATTAGAGTAAGGACTCTTCATGGATATAGTCATAAGATGAATTTTTGGAAAGAACATTGGGATAAGCCAAAATCACAATGTAAAATGTCTAGAGTCCAAATATGATGAATTCAAAAAGTTCTTAGAGCCATTTTTCTACCAGCAAAAAATGAAGTCATAACTATTGTCCTTGAGCGATAGAAGAAATCTACTGCAAGGTGTGGGACCATAGATAGTGGATTGGGATATATCTCACGGTTTATGCTTTGGACATGCAAAGGACTCTGACCTTATTAGATGGGTCATGGAAGATACCATCTTTCTGTTACCTACGTGAATCTGGATCTGTAAATATATAAGAAGAAGGATAGGTTTTAGATGAGAATATAGTAGGCATATGTGTGTGCCTGGAAGTTTCATGAAGCAATAATGTCTGAGTCTTCTAAGATAGCCCTTTAAGTCTTATAGAACTCAAACAAAAATTATATTAATTTATGCATCTTGTACATGACATACTCTTGAGGGATATGTATGGTTGTTTATCTTTTACTTATCTACTCATTATATATATAGACACACACATTAGAAATCCATGAATGAGAAAGAACCATTATGGAAGATGTATGAATCATGTTTGCAATACATAAGTCTATGACCTTCTGATGGTTGAGATAGATTGACTTGTGACCGTATTATACATGTGATAGAAGGTTTTTTGAAGCTTTAGATAGTACTGATGAAGTAGGTATAGTCCTAATTGTGCATTGATCTCCAAGATTCTTTATATAGACAAATTTTCAACGTAGACGATGAGAATTGTAAGGGTACTATATAGATGTTTCTTTACCTCACAATCATTTGGACCTCAAACTATGTATGTCCAAGGTGTACGTAAGGGTCCCATTTGCATAGTTATCACATGATTCACATTAGCATAAAAGGTGAGTGAAAAGGTAGTTTGAGTCCTCAAACATCATGCTAGGGTTTGGTGTGACAAAACCCTCTTTATGATGTTACATGATGCAGCCTAATAATTTACCATGAACAATCTACGAAGAGCATTGGCACATCACCCATCCTGAGATGAGTGCTCACCCAGAAGCAGTGCAAAGGTACCAGGCCCCTCCTTAGAGTTGCTTGTACAGGATGTGAACATGATGAAGATGTAATGTATTCATATCCATAAATAGCATAAATATTCCACAGAGCATATTCCAGATCTAGATCTAAAAGAACCGTGAATCAAATGATAAACATAATGAAATCAACCATGTAAGAACCAGTTTCAGTTATGTTTAACACCATTATTCACCCAATACACTCCATTATATTAAACATAGTAAATACAGAAGCTTCTTACAGTAAATAGTAACATAAGTGTATGCACACATTAGATCTAGCAGCATAACTCCACAATATCTCATACACAGTCTCTCTCTAACTACATAGATTAATACATATTTATAAGGGTGGGGAATTTCCCCTAATCACTTACGCACTTCCTAAAATAGGTCGCATGCTAAAAATAGTCGTGCGCCTTTACAATAACATGCACACATGCAAGTGTGCTAATAATAGATCTCTTACATTTAACTGAAAGTAGTAATCCTATTATTAACTCAAACTCATGCATGGTGCTTAATATATGCTCTTCCCAAAATAGCATTTGTGTGTCGCACAAGTCTCCATCCTGTTGTGTGCTCCGTATGCTATCTCCAAAAATAGCCTGTAACCATGAAAATGGCTAAGTCCCGAATCAATCTGTCTTTCGCGTGTGTTTCCTTCCCTATCCTTTCATGCCTTCAAATGCGCCTTGTTCCCATGAACACGTATTCTTCTGTGTGTCTTTTCCTTAGTGTCAATATTATGTCTGCTCAATAAGATTTCTAATTTTTCACACAATAATGCAGCTGTTCAACCCTATTTGATGTATGAAGTTTTTAGAAAATAACCCACCAATACATCTATCAATACAATGTGCGTGGTCTACTTGTTAGGGTTGTATGGTATATATCCAATGGCCAGTGGTTTGTGAGGAATGTGAATGATGTTACGGCCATTTCAAATGGTCACAATATTTATTTAAATGGCTAAGTCTATTTTAAATTAGGAGTTATCCAAATGTAACACGATGGGGTATAAATTTGGGATAAAAAAAGGTCTAGGAGTTTGCAAGAGTTCTAACCACCCAGACGATGGTTCCTTGCCTCACACACACACACACACACAGGTTTCTTCACACACTTGACATTATCACACTTTACACACCACACACACACAGCACATGACACATCATCACACACACACACACACATAACAGTTTGAACAGCACATGCAGCTACATGTTTTTTATCATTTAGTTTGGTGGTAATGCTCTGATGAAAGTCTTTTCTAGTATAGCTAGGGTTTATAAGAATTTATTTCAAATCATCAAGAGTTAGATCTTGAGGTTATGCAAAGAAGAGTGACATCGCAGTAGGCACCAGTCTCTCATGACAAGTGGAGTTCCTAGAAAATTCACCATGATATATTGATTCATACCTATGGTCCAAGACCACTACAAATTAGCCTATTTCCTAGACCAGGAGGATCCTATGGAGTGACCTTAAGTACTATATAAATGTCTTGATTTTTTTCCTCATAACCTACAGGTCACTCCAGTTCCATGAATATTATATGAAAAATATAGAGTCTCCTAAAGAGCTCCATGTTGTTTCACTTCGCATGTCTACATAATAAAGCTCATTCCCTAAATGGGTTCCTGTGTGAAATTCTTAAATCTCTCTTTTATCTTTTATTTTGAATAATTTACTTACTCATTTATCAATTGTTTAATTAGATTTCTAGTAACAAATACTTTATTTTGGCTCATGTATAATTGAAATGTCGGAAGTTAATCCTAAATGTAGTATGAGCTACATGTTTGGTAATCTTTACACATCTTCACTAGAAATTTCTAACTAGGTTATAAATACTAAAATGTAAACTCTTGAGTTATTTTGTCCAATTCATGAAACCTATAGAATCAACATAGTGAATAAACATATCTTGAATCATGTAGTGATTAGTTATATTGGGTATTCAAACTTTATAAAGTTAGATAAAGAAAAGTCTATGTTTGGGACTTAAAATACTTGGCATAAAGTTAACTATGTGCTCGATGAAGTTGATATGACAAATCTGATGATGGTTCTAGTTCATGTAAGAAGAGATCTGGATATGTGTAAATTTTTTAGTCTAACATTGTACATAGGACTAAGTCATTTGCAATTTTTTTTCCTTATATAATGTGGTATTATCATCCTTGTGTGGGGTTTCACTCGATTCCTTGTTAGTAGTACTGAAACTCTTATCTATCTTATGATCAGATGTTATGTATAACATGAAACTCTTGATTAATATCAATATCTATAGTTGGTTTAGGGATTACTTACTCTTTCTAACTTAATATCTTCCTGTCAGTAGCTTGACATGTCATTCAAATTTGTGGCTAGTCTGATAAAATTTCAGACTTTGTGGGATGTTAACAGCCCCCATTTTATTAATTGTTGTTTGTGATAAAACTAACTAAAACTTTGCCTTGAAAATATAATAACTTCTAATCTAAACTATGGTGAAAAGTGAATAACTATAATCTAAAATGTGTTGAAAAGATTCAAAAATGGCCTCTAATACTTGGAACTGATATCGAAAATTAATAACTTTACCATGTAAATTTTTGGACCTAAGTGACTAACTTTTACGTAATATTGTGTTCAAACTTGGTAGCATGGAACATATATTTGAGATATTGTATAATTGTGACAGAGACACCTAAATATGAGTTAACTTATTCGTTAAAAATTCCACAATATTCCCTTTGTTTCTATACTAGGAAATACGCTCGCATTCGAAGATCAGTTAACCATATTTCTCCCTCTCACATGACTTTCTTGACTCTTCTCACTAGTGGTATAAGTCTCATCATGTGTGAATGGCATGTATTCAAAGATGTATATCATGTGCAAGCATGTTACTTGAACATGGTTTACATAGACATCAAAAATGTGCATAGGATATGGGACATTAAATAACATGGGATCAAGGTGTACTATAGATTCATCTCAAGACCTGTAATAATATTGTGCATCATTATCTAAAAAATCTTTCAGGAATCATGAATAAGTATGTATGTAATCATTTCGACTCAACACCAATGCCGAGTTCTTTGGAATTATGAAAACACATGACATAATGAAATCCCACCATAAGACATTCTAATTCAACAGTTGAACTAACACTAACATTCTCAAGAAGTGATTATTGCAAAATATGTTATTAATAATCAAGTAACACTAGGATCTCATAAATATTTCTAAAGATAAGGTAAACATAGGGATCGGCTCTTAGAATCAACCTTACCACAAAGGTCTAGGAACACTCAAAACAATGTTTAGAAAGTCTAACTTCCTCCATTATCAAATTCCTCTAAAGGATCTTAAAAGTATGTCTTAACAAGAGAAAATGAAGTACATTAACATTTCCAAAGACATTCAAGGACAGAGGAAATTAATTTTAGAATCAAGTAAACATCACACTATAACATTAAACTACGCTTAGTGCCAAACTCTATTTTATTCTCTTAACAATTACGAAATAACTAGTTCATTGTTTAAGAGACACAATGGACTACTTAGGGGGTTGACTTATTTGCATACAATATTGCACCCTACACTATGAGATTTTCATTCATGAAGTATTTCTCCCAGCTTGTGAGGGGATTTAGTTAATGTATAAATTGGATTTAGGGGTCCTTTTAGTTCCTAACTCCTCCATCACTTCACAAATTTCATTCGATCTTTTTTGAGGAATCTAGGGTCATGAATTTCTAACTAGGTCATTACATGTGGTGTGGAGTTTGTACTTCACCTAGGAAAAGAAACTATTGAAATATTTTAAGAATTAATGTGATCCAAATAAGTTTCCCTTTGCTCATCATTGGTTTCCTCCAGCCATTAAACTGTACTCAAAAGTACTACACCAATTCGACTCCACTCCTTTTAGCGTTTAAAATTTCCATACAAATCCTGACTTCCTCGACTTTCTATACTAATGCCCACAACCTGTAGTTCATTCTTCTCCTTTTCATAGTCCTCAACCACATTTTATACATTTTAATTCCCATGAATCTTAGGAAAGGAAGCATTTTAAGATAAGATAATCCATTCCATCCACTCTACACACAAGGATAGAGTTCTATGGGTTTCATTTTTCTAATCTAAGTATTGATCCCTTCTTGTGTTTTGATGCCATCATTCTAATTGTTAGTATCCATCATAGTATTGTATTTAAAACTATATTCTATGATCGTATAATTAATGTGAATTACCATTGATTTAAAATTTTCTGACCTGTAACATTCAACTTAAATACTATCCATAATAAGTAAATATCTCTAATCGGTATTTGCCTTCCTAGGGTGTAAACTTCATGATTTTAAGATCCAATCCTTCCATATTGAATCCATATGTGCCCTTAAAATTTATCCATCATTAAGTTTACGCATCATGCTTCACATACCCTTAAAGAACTGTATTTTTATGTATGTCATCTATGAATTCTATCCTTAAATATTTTATAATCATCACCTTAATAGCTTAAGGGCAGAACTCCCTCACTTTGATATGGGATACAATCTCTTTAACCGCATCCATGCTCATACTTAGCTTTAGAGAAGGGCCTCATATGTTCATTATACTTGCTTTCATTTGCCTAATCTAAAATAAATCCTATACCTACATTGATTTATAATTTGAGGTCATTCACTATTACTAATAAGACATCAGACCTATAACTTACACCTTATCATCGTTGCTATAAGACCTAAAGTTAATGTGGTTACTATGCAAGGCATGATAAAATAACTAGTTCAGGGTCAATCCACCTTTACCTCCACCACGCATTGCTCCCATTACTAAGTCTAGTGCCCCTACTAAAGGGTGTGATATACTAAAGAAATTAAACAATACCCCTACCAAGATATATCTCTTGGAATTACTTATGAAAGCACATATTTACAAGGACATCCTAAATGAATCTTTGTAATAGATTATGCCACCTATTGATACTTAACATGTTTCATTTGCATGATCTATTGTTGCAGATAAAAAATCACACATATACTACTATTTTACTATGTCGTCAAGTATTTTGTTATAGACATGGATCTTAAGTAAAAAAAGTATTAACTAGTGACATAATCCTTCGTCCATCCACTTATTTTGACTGTTTCTATTGTATTTCTCTCTCATATCTATCATTTCTGTACCTAGCTCTGGTAAGGTCACAGGGATGCATGTCTATCTATTGTTTCAAATCTATCATCATTTATCCCAGAACACTAATGCCCACTCTGGACACTAGCAAATAGGCACTCCTGTCCTCTTTGTTATTTTTACACATTTTGACATTTGTGGTCCACCTTTCTAGTTTTCTAATCCTTATATCATGTTCATAGCCATCCTTTTTTATCACTAGTGTAAAAATTCAAATAAGAGATTCATATATATACAAAACACACACACTATTATTCTAGCTGATAATTCTAAGGGGAAAATCACATCTACATAATATCACTACCATCAAAGGGACTGAATTTTTGGGTTCTATACACTGCATAGGAAGGTGAAGTTCTAAATTCCATATCACACATTTACATATTATATAGTTATAACCTGATATCTTGGCATCATTAGCATGAGAAGTACAAAAAGGCACGTAGGCACACAAGGCCTAGTTGAAGAAGGGTGCGTTTAAGGAACGGTTTAAGAAAACCCATGGTGCACATGCAGATAGAGCTAAGGTTTCAGGACTTAGCCATATTGGGCATTTTGGGTAGGACACGAGAAAAGCATGACCTGACCCGACTGTGCATGCAGAGTGGATAAGGTGCCAGCCTGGCAACGTGATGCCCATGAAAGGAATATGCCCTATGATAGAAGGTTCTAGAAGACATCATGGAAAAAAGTGGAGAGCTCAGGCCTGGAGAAGCATGCTCCCATGGAGGACCACATTCAGACACTTGGCACTGGATCTCAGGTCACAGAAGGATGAGTTTGCACTTAGGGATGCCTATATATACGAGAACCCACAGGAGAAAAAGATAAAGAGATAGATCAGATAAAAAGAGGAGAATATAGAGAGTGGAGCTCTGTGCAGAAATACTGTGAGAACTCTGTGGGATTGGGTAGAGGCTATATAAGGGAGTAATGTATTAAGGGGCTGGGATATAAATTTTTCTTTGTATGGATGAAGGACATGATCCCTGCTGTGATGTATGACTTCGGTCTGATCAAGTTGTGGTAGTCTAATGGATCCATTGAATGTAATGAGGTTACAAACATGAATGAGTATGAATGTAATTGATTCAGTTCATATCTATATCTTTTCATTTCTGTTCATGGATGTTATGGAATAGATGTAAATCCTTATGTATTTTCCTTTCTGTTGTAGTTCTATCTGTTATCTGTAAGTACCCTCTATTTGGAATGAATACATTTGTCTAGAGGCCGTTCTGAGCCCTATGATGATTGTATGTCTCATTTCCACCTTTATTCATTAAGTTCATGACATAGATGATGGTTTCCCACTTAACTCACATAAAAGAGAGACTCGGTGCCCACGCATGCCTCGGGTGAGCACCCAACACCCACTGGGTGATAGGCCGATGCGCATGGGATTTCTTTCCTTTGTGATGGGTGTAAAAATGACTACATCTTGGTTCCATTTCCGGGACCTCTTTTCAAAGTTGTAGTGGGAAATGGCATACATCATGATCTGTGTAATGAGTAATGACAGAGCGTTTAACTTTGGAAAGTGTTGAATCATGGTTCAAGAGCATGAAGGATGATTTTTTTCAGAGATTCAACACTGGATCTGAGTTTGATGCACGTAGATGGGTAGAAGAGAACCTCTACCATGATTTGTATGAAACTTTTTTTCTGTTGCTTCCCAGTAGAACTGTATGAATGGCTCTCAGCATATGCATCTAGATCAAGCTGGTATTATAGATCACACATGTGGACCCAAGAAGAATACCAGAGGCTGCAGGATGCAGATCTGACATGGACTCATGTTGTGGATCATTGGTGGAAAGGTGTGTTGGCTAGCTACACTCTGGAGTACGCTATTTCTACATATTCTTGTCTGGAAGTTGCTGAGTTTGAGTTTCTGTGGGAGCCCAGAGGATCATTTCTACATGTTATCCCTCTGGAAATGAAGATCTTGATTGTTACCTTGAGTTTAGAGGCATTTCCAATGGCCGGCTAAACCATTCTGAGCACTGGGTGAGGAAGCTAGGGTGGAGGAAGATGGCAGATATTACGATGGAGAAAGAAAGGGAGGAGAGATGACTCAAGTATAGTGAAGCACATGAAAGGGAGATTGCTAGACAATGTGAGGTTACAAGTGTGATGGATCTATGGAGGTAGACATTGTGGGAAGGAGTTGAGGTTCATGTTGAGGACGTGGAACCTGAGCAGTCTGTGCTACCCCATCTTGGTAAGCGCATAAGAGAGACCCCTTCAACTTCTGATGAGAGTTCATCACATGGAGAGAGAAGAGTCATTGGCACGTATCTGAACCCACCTAGTGACCAAACCCTAGTTCTTGGTTTTCCAAATCAAGGAAGGAGTATCTTTGACCCAGTTGGTATCAGTGGAAGTGACAGATCTGCACCCAGGAGATACAATTTTTCATTTCCCACTTCTATGGCTACACATATTCTAGTATTCAGAGGAATTTTTGGACAAGGAGCAAGTACACAAGCCTTCGGTCTCACATCTGGGAGTGGCACGGGGTACACTAGTGGTAGTGGGGCATTATCACAGACCATCAGCACATAGTTCAGTGGAACTTTGGGGACCCTTGGCATGACCACTACAGGACCTGGTGGATCTGATGGGTTAAGAGAACAGGACCTGGTGGATCTGGTGGGTCAGGAGGAATAGGACCTGGTGGATCTAGGAGGATCTGGTGGCTCAGGAGGCACAGGACCTGGTGGATCTGGTGGATCCAGTGGTGGTGGAGGAAACACCAGAGGGAACCAAGGCTCTGGCTCAGGAGGACAAGGGCCCCAACCACCCCCTCAAGTCTTCTTTGAGATGTCTTTACATTTTCTAGATTACAGAGGTATTGAAGATGCTGCAGAACATGTTCACAAGTGTGAATTGCTATGGCACGTGAAAGGGGATCACAACCCCAGAGTGAAAGGCTAGTCAGTTTGCAATGACGTTGCAAGGGCACACACATAGCTGGTATAGGAAATATGACCCTCATCAAATGGTGGTGGATTATACTACTTTAAAGAATGCCTTCTTGGTAGAATTCCACATCCCTGAGTTTGAACAGAAGAGCATCAGTGCCCTGAAGGAGATTCAACAGGGAATGGTGGAGAGTGTGTGGGAGTATGATGCATGGTTCAAAACCCTCCTGTCAAAATTATCATATGACATTCACCCTTCACAACATGCTCAATGGTTTTTTGGGGGGTTGATAACACCTTTTAGAAGAGCTTTATCTCATAAAACTTTCACAGACCCACGTGAGGCATTAGAAGCTGCTCTACACACCGAAGCTGTTGGAAGTGTTGATACTGGTGTTAGCCCATTTCTGGAAGCTCAAATTACTGCTATGGCTAAGCAGCTGGAGAAGTTGTCTGCAAACTCAGCCCATGAGACTCGCAGTGGTATATGGTGTACAGATTGTGAAGTAGAGGGGCATGTCAAGGATAGTTTCCCCCAGAGGATAGTACACGTGCCGTAACAGTAGACTGTGAAATTTGTCATGGGGACCATGATGCAAGTAGATGTCCCTTGTTACAATGCACAATTCAGAAGAATGTGTCTTGCTACTATAAGATCTACACCTCTACAACCCATGATACTAAGGATTGTAGGCTTATTGACCAGATCCATGAGGCCATTGATCATGGGGTGCACCAGACCAGCATTGCCAGTAGTTCTAAAGGTGATGATCACCATTATGAGGAGCACACAGATGGAGGCACACATGGAAGGGGATTTCATGAGGATTCCATGGTCATGGTAACCATGGAGGAGGAAGAAGTGAGTTCCCACATGGAACCTATTTTAATTGTGGGTCTACAGAGCATTACAAATGAGAGTGCCCAGACCTATTGCAGTGCTCATGGTGTGGGAAGAAACACAAGTATGAGGAGTGCCCTGAGTTGTTTGAGCACATGAATCAGTAGCACCAGAAAGACAAGGGCACTGCAATGGTAAGCATTAAGAAGATGGACACACAATGGATGCCATGGGTAACACGTGATGTAGGCTTAGAACCTGTTATGGTAACAACAAGAGCAGAGGCCACACACAAAGGAAATACCAAGGCAGAAGAACCTGGTTTCAAGGGAAGAAGTGGTACATGGGAAGTACCCAGACCCTGCACATCAAAAGGAGGTATATCAAGATACCATGGATGTCATTCAGAGTTTACAAGGAGAAATCCAGTGTCTAAAGGAGTAGTCCAGGAGGGAGGAGCAAAGAAGGAAGGTCGAGGCACCAAAAGATGACCTGGATGAGGTCAAGGAAGTATGTAAAATGCTAAGGCAAGAGAATATTATTCCCTTGCTAGGAGCATGGTTGAGAGAGAAGGTACCACACACCAGAGAAGAGCATGAGAGGTAGGTCTTGCATGCAAACCTTCCCCCTCACAGCCTTGACTATGATAGGGAGATCACGTTAAATGCGGTCATGGATGGATGGCTCCTTAGTAATATCCTCATTGACACAGGCACAGAGGTCAATGTTCTCACCTTGGATGCATGGCATCAGATGGGAAGGCCTGCATTACAGCCATCTTTGAATGTGTTGTATATGGAAAAAAAAATGAAGGCAATGCCCATCGGTGTCTTAAAGGATGCAGCTATCACCATTCAGGGAGCTAAGTTTACTGGGGACTTCAAAGTCTTGGCACTCACCGAGGTAGACAATTTCCCAGCACTACTTGGGTGCCCATGGTGTTATAAGAACAATGCAGATCTTTGGTTCAACAAGGGGTACATAAGCTTTGAAAATGAGGAGGAACGGGTCATCATACCCCTGGCTGATGGGAAGTCAACACCCTATACTGAACCTTTGGGAGAAGAGGTCCTGGATAGAATATATGTGCACTCAATCAGGGATCCAGAGATAATCCATCCTACCAGATGGAGTTATCCAGTTTGAGGATGCTTAGTCCTTAAGTGACACCACTAGTCTAGCATGTGATACTTGGGTGCATGGAACCTATGAGTTAATCAGATGACATTTGAGAGGATCAGTGACAAAGGTGACAAAGGCGTGTATAGTCTGGTGCCTAGGAGGAAAGGAGCTACCTAAGTACTCAGGAGGAGCCTCCCCTGAGGTCTTTTTGTAGAAGATGGAAGCTCAGTGGAAGGAGGAAAATGAAAGAAGGGGGATGTTAAGTTACGTCCTACTAGGAATTTTTGGGTGCTGGTGGGAAACACATTGGGATAATCTCTTGGAATGGCATGAAGTGAGAATTTCCTTCTTTGTTCATTTCTCTAGAAGCAACGCACCCACCACCATCAAAGACTACCATGGTAAGGAGCCCACCTCTTTCCACATCCAAGCCTGTGAGAGAGCCTGGAGGGAAGGCACAGAAGCTTTTCCACCATCCCTCTGGGTACACAAACTATATTCTACACTACAGGGTTACACACGTGCATGGTACATCCACTCTGAGACACACCACCAAATAGGGAATTGGCAAGAACTAGCAGCTGATCTCATCCAAGCATTTGAGTATCAAGCACCAAACCATTGGTGGATAAGGCATTGCAGGTTGTCAATTGCCTTACCATAGGGGATAGTGCCATGGCAGAAGATAGGCTTGTAGAATTGCTAGGTGAACCTGCTTGGAGGGAAAATTTGAGGAAGAAGAAACAATGAGATACAGTTTGAGCACGCATGTGTTGTAGAGAAAGAAAAAGGCAAGATGGTCTATGTCATAGATGGTGAAGAGATGGAAAATTTGGAGGTTAACCATTCTCTAGGCTCACGCGAAGTGATGGATAGTGCTGATGAAAGAACACACACCTATCATGAGCCTTTAAAGACAAAGAAGGTTAATATTGGGTCAGAGGTGGAACCCAAGGAAGCTATCATTGGAGATTATTGGTCAGAGAAGGAAGTCTCTAAGATCATTGATCTTTTACGTGAGTTTGAGGATTTATTCCCATGCATGGGTATCATGAACTCAAAGGCATTCACCATTCCTTAGGGGAAATGAGAATTAGGTTGAAGGAAGGTGCACACCCAGTCTGGAAGAGACCATACCAAAATGAATCCTAATCTGTGCATGAAGGTCAAGGAGGAAATAGACAAGATGATAGCGTCAGGAATCATAGAGGCTGTGGAGGAGTCAGAGTGGATAAGTCCAATGGTGATTAGTATCAAAAAGGATGGAAGGATAAGGATATGTGTTGATTATAGGGATCTGAATGCAGTGTGTGTCATTGATCCCTTCCCAACCCCATTCACTGAAGAAATCTTAGGAAGGAGTGGCAGGGCATGAAGTCTACTCTTTCACGGATGGGTTCTCAGGCTATCACCAGGTGAGGATTGCAAAAGAAGACCAGAGAAAGACAACCTTCACCACCGAGTGGGGAAGTTTTTCCTATACGGTCATGCCTTTTGGGTTGAAGAATGTGCCTACTGTGTTCTCACGCATTGTAGTGCAGGCCTTCCAGGACTTCATCCACAAGTTTCTCCAAGTCTACCTTGATGATTGGACCATGTATGGACTGGTCAAGGACCATTGTGACAATCTGAGATTGATGTTTGAAAGGTGTCGGTAGTTGAGGATATCCCTCAACATCAAGAAGTGTGTATTTTCTACCCCATTTGGGACCCTGTTGGGACACATCATATGCAAAGAAGGCTTGCTGGTGGATCCTACCAAAATTGTAGTGATTGTGGGATTGGGGGAGCCAACTAGTCAAAGCACAGTGCACGGGTTTCTTGGACACGCGGGCTACTATCAGAAGTTCATCAAGGGGTATGCCAAGATCACCACACCTTTAGAAGAGTTTCTCAGACATAAAAGTTCCTTCCATTGGGGAGAGGCACAGCAGAAGGCATTTGACACATTGAAGGATAGGCTTGTCACCACACCTATATTACATTTCCCCTCTTGGGATAAGCCCTTCCATGTTCATGTAGATGCCTCCAGAATGGCCATTGGGGCAGTGCTTGCACAGCCTGGTGAGGGAATTGTTGATCACCCCCTATGCTTTGCAAGTAGGAAGTTGACACCAGCAGAGAGCAGAATTATACTACGACCGAGCGCGAGGCATTGTCTATGATCTACGCTTCATAAGTTCAGGTAGTATCTGCTGGAAACTCCCTTTATCTTCTACACTGACCACATGGCATTAAAATATTTGGTGAACAAGCCCATCCTACAAGGGCACATATGTCGGTGGGTGCTATTATTCCAAGAGTTTGAGTTCACCGTAGTTGTCAAACCAGGAAAGAGTAATTCCAGACCTGACCATTTGTCTAGGATTGATTCAGGGGAGGACACACAAAGCATTGAAGATACCATGCCAGATGCACAGTTGTTTAGGTTGCGGCATGCACCCTCAGACTTGGAGGATATTGTTGTGTTCCTTAAAATAGGTATGGCACCAGAAGGGATGAAGACATTAGAGAAAAAGCAACTAGCCATACGCACCACCCTACATGTTGATCAGTGGGGACTTATACAAACTAGGGCATGATGAAGTTTTGCGCAGGTGTGTACTAGAGCATGAGCACCTCACCATCATAGAGGAAGCACACAGGAGGAAGTGCAGGTGGACATTATGCAGGTGACACCACCACACGTAAAATATTAATGGCAGGATTGTGGTGGGAAACTCTGTATAAGGATTGCAAGGAGTATTGTAAAGCATGTGACCATTGTCAGTGCATTGGCAAGCCAGGAAGGAGAGATGAAATGCCTTTGCGCCCTATCCCTAGCACTGAACCTTTTGAGAAATGGGAAATAGACTTTGTAGGCCCTATTGCACCAGCAACACGTAGGACTGGATCACGCTATGTAATCACTTGCACAGACTATTTGACAAGGTGGGCAGAGGCAGCCCCAACTAAAGACTGTACAACAGCTACAACAACAAGATTTTTGTGGGAGAACATTATCACGAGGTATGGATGCCCTTTAAGTTTAACCAGTGATAGGGGTACACATTTCTTGAATGAGACCATGAGGATCCTGTTAGCAGAGTTCATGGTGGCTCATCACAAAACTACACCTTATCACCCACAAGAAAATGGAACCGTGGAAGCATTTAACAAGATACTGAGTCATACCCTGACAAATATTTGTGATGTCAGAAGACAAGATTGGGATGACAAGGTATCAGCCATATTATGGGCTTATAGGACAACTTATAAAAGGCTGAACAAAGCCACACCATTTCAATTGGTGTTTGGCATGGAAGTTGTCATGCCGGTTGAGTTCATGTTACCTTCTTTGCGAATAGCACACGTAGGAGGGCTGGCTGATGAGCAAGCACTGGAAGAAAGGATTGATAAATTAATGAAGCTGGATGAAAGATGATCACTCACCAGGTGGAGCCAAACAATAGAAAAAGAAAAGCAAAAAGCATGGCATGATCACCACATTAGGAACAAGAAGTTTGAGGTTGGGCAGATGGTCTTACTGTATGATTCTAAGTTTCTGTGCCATCCTGGGAAGTTAAAAGTGCATTGGTTGGGTCCCTACACCATCTCGTACATCCTTGATTCAGGCACATGCCAGTTACAAGCACTGGATGGGATGAGATTTCCAGGACACTTCAATGGGAGTAGGCTGAAGCCCTACTATAAATAAGTCTTCTTGGTGTTTGTAAATAAGGCAGTATTGCCAGTTAGTTTAGGATTTTCTTTAATGCATTTTCCTTTCTTGTGTTTCCCTTTCTCGTTGTTGTTTTGTGTTGCACCTTGGGCACCGGTAATCTCATTACTTTTTGAAGTTGTAACTACGCAGAGGACCACACATCATTTTAGTGTGGGGTGGAGTAAGGTGGAAGAAATTGAAGTGTGAAGCACCAGGAAGGATTGCATTGGAAAGCCCAGTTGAATGGCCCTGTGAAGAAAGTACATGCAAGGAAAGGTGAAAAAGGATGGTTGATGTCAGGATAAGGCTACATTGGGGATCCACGTACAAGAGAAGAAGAAGAAGCATAAGAAACACGAGGTAGGCAAGAGAAAAAATCATGACAGAAGAAGTGCCTTCGGTGCTGGTTACATGCGCACAAGAGTCTCCTGTCAAGATGGATTGGTTGCGTGCCAGAAGGTTGGAGAATTGTCCACGCAAGGTTGGGCACATGAGTTAAAGTGCTAAAGTCAGGTTTGTTTGAAAAATCCACATTAAGTGTTAAAGTATGGTGGTAGGTAAGGTAGCATTTAATGTTACAAAGTGGGAAAAACTATAAATAGAGGGTTGAGACATTTCATTATTCACTTTGCGTATACAAAGAAAGAAGCACTTTTGCATCTTTACAAACTAGGGCTTCCAAAACTGATTCGTGTAAGAAAAATTCAAAGTGTTTGAGCATGAGTAACTAGTTTGGATTTACAAACCAGAAGGAAGGGATTTCACGGGTGTAAGAGAAGTTGTGAGAAGGCACCATCTTGTGAAGGAATTATCCCAATTAGGGTTTGAAAAACTAGGGCACGGGTTTAAGAGGTTTTCTTCACAAGTTTGAGATCTAAGGTTGGAAGGAGTGGAAGAGCAGAGTAACAAGAAGAGATTGAAGTGATAAGAGGACCTAGACAATGGCACCCAAGAAACCAACCATGTCACCCAAGAAGCCAAAGGGCAAGGGCAAGGGCAAGGGCAAGGGCAGAGAGCCAGCAACAACCACCACAAGCATGAATGAGGAGTGGTATGCAGAAATGTAGTACCCAGATGGAGTTTTTCTTGGGAAGGAGTGGGAATCCCATTTGAGAAAGATGGTGGTGAGTGATTATAACCATTGCACAAGCACAACAGAGAAGGAAATGGCACTGGAGTTAGTGCACCCGATGAACAAAAGGACACCAGAGGGTTTTCCCATCTATAGCGATGAGGTAAAAGTGAAGTTGGAGAAGGCAGGGTTATTGCAACTCTATGAGTTTCCCTACTTTGGAAA
Organism: Taxus chinensis; assembly: GCA_019776745.2. Taxonomy (NCBI): domain Eukaryota; kingdom Viridiplantae; phylum Streptophyta; class Pinopsida; order Cupressales; family Taxaceae; genus Taxus; species Taxus chinensis. Next base: position 39,753 of record JAHRHJ020003684.1, on the reverse strand, counting down.
GCCTGAGCACCTCTATCAGTGGCTGATGTCACCATGTATGAGGATCACTTTTACTTCATGGGGTGCAAGATGCACATAACCCCTCAGCTGATTTCAAAGTTTACAGGCCTCATCTGTGAGGGAGACAACATAGATGATGACCTGAGTGACAAGGAAGCCATCAAAGCAACCATCACTGCATATGATTACAAGAAGGGGTCAAGGTATTTTGATATTGAGGAAATCCTAGATCCCATTATGAGAATGGCTGCACACCTGGTCACAAAGTTAAATGATCAAGAAAGGTGGACACAGGTGAATAAGGCCTGGTTGAATGTATGCAGAAAAATATCAGAGGGCACAATCTACAATTTATCAGCCTTCATTGCAGATGAGATAATCAGCAGCACACAAGAAGGAGACAAGATACTCTTTGGAAATATCCTCCTGACAATTTTATTTTTAGAGATAGGAGTGACTGACATGGCAGACAAGTTTGTTTGGGAGTATCCAGCTGAAGATCCCTCACCCGTGAAAATATTTTCAAAGTATACATGTGAAACAATGACAGCCTCCCACAAGGCACACCTGGACAAGTGGTATAAGCACTTAAGGGATGCATTCAGGGTAGAGTGGAGAATCCCAGAGAAACTACCAGTGCTTACAATGGGAGAAGCTGAGTTTGTTGTGTACCAACACTTCTGCATAGGTAGATTCATGTTGGTGGATGAAACCATGAGCCCATGGTGTAAACTCCCATTCTCCTTCACCACCCAGTACTTCCAAGTGGGAGTTAACAGGTTCAAAGAAGCAAAGAGACTAAGGTTTGACCTTAGTGAAGTTGATCAGGACCACAGGGAGTTGCAGGATGCTGGTCTACCCCAAGAAGCACACGTACATGGAAAATTACATAGCGCATGAAATCAGAATGATGAAACCCCTGACTCTAACAATTGTAGGAAAGTCTGCGGCACGTGTATATCTCTGCATTAGGCCAAAATTTGAGAAAGGTGCATACCTGGAGAATGATGTCTCCATACCTGAAGATCCCATGGGTAGAAGAAATCCCACACTCAAGAAAAGGGAGAGAGAAGAAGAAAAAGCACCAAGTGTGTAGACTACCCAGCCAGTAAGCACACCAGTGGCAAGTGCCAAACCTAGCACCTATACACATAGGAAGAAATCCCTGGTAAAGGAGAAGACCCCAGAAGAAGAGGCACCAGAGAAACCCCTCACCAAGGAGAAGTCACCAGAGGAAGCAGAGAAGGTTGGATCCCCTGCAGAAGAGTCACCTCTCAGAAAGAAGTAGAGGATAGAAGAGGAAGCTGACTCAGAGGAGACAGAGAGCTTGGAGAAATACATAGGTGAAAAGGATGATGACGATGAAGAAGATGATCCTGAAAGAGATCAAGAGCCACTTGTCTTCAGCATGCATGATTCAGAAGAAGAGGGTGGAGAAGAAGAACATGAGTTCCTTTTCATGTGCGGCAAAGGGTAGCCAGGAGGGGGAAGGCACCCAGGACATGGGAAGAAGTGAGGAGGTTGGCACGCAGAAGTAGAAAACTCCAAGCCTTACGCAGGAGCAAGTAAACGAGGTGGCAGAAAGAGAAGCAACAAAAATAATCGAGGCCTTGGTAGAACAAGAATTGGAGCACAGTGCTGACATAGTGATGGAAGAGGGTAAGGAGGAAAGCATTGAGAAAGAACAAGTCAGTATGGGAGGAGGTCCCAGTCTAATGGTGAGTTTCCCCAAAGCCACGCACTCGGGAAGGAAGATCCTTGATACAGAATGAGGACAGGTCATGGGCTATGTTGATGACCAAAGGAAGGTGTTACACACACACTTCTAGAGCACTGTACCCATGGAAGAACTTCTAGCTATGGAGTCATTTGATGAAGGAGGGCACATACCCCAGGACAACGAAGATGCTCTCTCGGGCGTTTGAGTCCCATATTGATGAGCCATAGTTTGAGGTATACCAAGGGGAAATCATGTCAGTACCAGAGTCTAAGGGAACCAACCCCTTGGTAAATGCCCAAAAACTCTCAGATGAGCAGTTATGTAATGCACTGAACAAGGTCATGGTCGAGACTGAGGCTAGGCTCTTTGGAAGAAATGACAGAGTAAGATTTCTAGAGGAAAAGCTAGAAAAGAAGGAAGAGGAGCTGGCTGAGAAGACTAAGGGCTTGAAACAAGAAGAGTTGATCAGCACGTAGCTGAAGCATGAACTAAGGGATGAGAAGGTGAAGGTGCATGAAATATACAAAAATATGGAGTCTATCACAAGTGCCATTATGTTGAAGCATCCAGACCTAACGCCACCCACACAGAAGTATGGATCCACTCTTGAATGCTTAGAAGATCTGACGCACATCCTCACCATGGAGAGACAACCATTGGCCCTGGAGTCCATAGAAGAAGTGGCAGCACACTTGGAGAGGGAGGAAAAATTGAAAGTGGTAGCAATCATTGCTGAGTATAGCAAGGTACTTGCAGATGTCAAGATTGCTACCCAATCTGCTGAGGCCACGTACGATAATTGCGCAGACAGGGATAGAGTGGCGAGCATCTTGGTCACCACTCACGAAGCAGAGCTGAAGGAGTTTCAAGAGAAGAATAAGGGAAATAGGGTGGAAAGGGACAAAATCCTTGCCGAGGTCAAAAATAAATCTGAGGCCATTGAAACCTTAAGGGGTTCAATCAAAAACCGGTTGAAGGAACTGTACCCACAGATTACTAGAAGGATGGACACACTTGAAGACATGAGCAAGGAGTTGGAGAAAATTGTTGACACTATGAATGCTCAAGGAGATGGACTAAGTTTTGGGGAGGTAAGCACCCTAGTTGGTGACCTCTGTCAGAGAGCACAAATGAAGTCGATGCCTGGAACAAGTTGGAGGCCGAACCTGCAAAAATATTTTCCTAGCTTGTTGAAATAATGCCATCACTTCCCCATTCTTTCTTCTTTCCCAAATTCTTCATCCCCTTATTCTTTTTCCAAGACGTAAGTCTACTGTAATTCTTTATTCATTGGAGAAGTGTTCCCATGGATGGAGAACAGGCATAGTGTGGGGTGATGTTGGGACCCCAAAATATTGGCTAAGTACAAAAAGGCACGTAGGCACGCAAGGCCTAGTTGAAGAAGGGCGCGCAAGGAGAAGGCACACAGGACAGGGTTTAAGGAAGGGTTTAAGAAAACCCATGGCACACGCACGGACAGAGCCAAGGTTTCAGGACTTAGCCATATTGGGAATTTTGGGTAGGACATGAGAAAAGCATGACCCGACTGCACATGCGGAGTGGATAAGGTGCCAGCCTGGCAACGTGATGCCCATGAAAGGAATATGCCCTAGCGATAGAAGGTTCTAGAAGACATCATGGAAAAAAGTGGAGAGCTCAGGCCTGGAGAAGCATGCTCCCATGGAGGACCACATTCAGACACTTGGCATCAGATCTGAGGCCACAGAAGGATGAGTTGGCACTTTGGGATGCCTATATATGCGAGCACCTACAGGAGAAAAAAGAGATAGTAGATATAGATCAGATAGATCAGAGAGGAGAGAGATATAGAGAGTGGAGCTCTGCAGAAATACTGTGAGAACTCTGTGGGATTGGGTAGAGGCTATATAAGGGAGTAATGTATTAAGGGGCTGGGATATAAATTTTTCTTTGTATGGATGAAGGACATGATCCCTGCTGTGATGTATGACTTCGGTCTGATCAAGCTGTGGTAGTCTAATGGATCCATTGAATGTAATGAGGTTACAAACATGAATGAGTATGAATGTAATTGATTCGGTTCATATCTATATCTTTTCATTTCTGTTCATGGATGTTATGGAATAGATGTAAATCCTTATGTATTTTCCTTTCTACTGTAGTTCTATCTGTTATCTGTAAGTACCCTCTGTTTGGAATGAATACATTTGTCTAGAGGCCATTCTGAGCCCTATGATGATTGTATGTCTCATTTCCACCTTTATTCATTAAGTTCATGACATAGATGATGGTTTCCCTCTTAACTCACATAAAAGAGAGACTCGGTGCCCACGTGTGCCTCGGGTGAGCACCCAGCGCCGCTGGGTGATAGGCCGACACATGGGATTTCTTTCCTTTGTGATGGGTGTAAATTTGAAAATAATTCTTCAGAATTTGAATGTCGTGACCTCTATCGCAATCCTCAATGTGATTTTTTGTCCTCTAAAAACTTCTTGCTTTCCAAAACACCCTTCCTATTGGCCTTGACACCCCTAACATTTACATAGTCTCCCTTGACCAAATATTTTCTTCATGTTCTCCCTCATCTTCCATAGTCACCCATGCTGCTGCACCTTCTTCTTCTTCTCTTATAACACATGATAATATTATTGTAGATTATTTTCTTGATCATGTTCTTGCTTGTGACAATATGGATACCAATAATTCTACTTCTAATGTTGAAAATGTAAATGTGCATGATGCCACTTTTCTTAGTAGTCAAGATGAATGTAAAGTTATATCTCCTACTCTTCCTACTTCTGAAAATGTTTCCAATGATTGCAATGATAAATCTGATATTAGTACTCCTACCACTTCCTTGTATGTTGATGATAGTCTTGATGAAATACTTTCTTGTGAAAATATGACTGATAGTGATGTCGATTATGCTTCTGATCATGAACATGTTAGTGATGATGTTACTTCTCTTAAGACTACTGAATGTGAATTTACTACTCCTCTTTCTTCTACTTCTAAAGTTGTTGCTCATGATGATTCTATTCTCCTACCACTAGTACACCTCTTATTGTGTCTCCTGAGCCTACATCTAGCATTCCCATAGAGCCTCCATGTTCCTCTCCTCCTCTTCCACCTCCTTCTCCTCCTTCCACATCCACTCCTCCTTCTCATGTTCCCATGATCACTCACAATGGCAAGATCCAACCCCTAAATATGCCTCTCACTTCACCAACCATTCCTTCACATGATATTATATCCCTCATGCATGTTGTTGGCACTTTGTAATCTCAAGTTCATACACTCACCCTTGAAAGTAAAGCCTATTATGCTTCCATTGACAATAATTCTCTGCATGGAAATCATATTCCTAAAAATATTCACAATTCTGCTTTCCCAAATGACTTCATCATGCCTAACTTCTCATGTTTTGATGGCACTAGAAATCCTTATTTACATCTCAAGCATTATCCTTTAGCCATGTCTATTTATTCCAATGATCACTTGTTACTCAAAGCATTTCATCATAGCCTTGTTGATCATGCTCTCCAATGGTATACTCATTTTCCTTATGGATCCATTAGTACTTATTATGATATGGAGGATGTTTTTCTTAGACAATTTATTTCTAAAAATGGTCCTAAAGTTACATATGAATGCTTTCCTTCTTTGCATCAAGGAAAGAATGAACCAATTTTAGATTACATTTTACGCTTCAATTCTTACATGCATCAGTTATTATTTCAGCCTATTGATTTAGAAATGCAATTTATTTTTTGTCGTGGCTTAATTCCTCCCTTAAAGGAAAAGTTATTATATGATACATGTGAATCATTTACTCTTTTGCTATAAAGTTATTGATCTAGAAAAGGACCTCATTACAGATAATGTCTTAACACCTTCTCCCACTTCTTATATTCCTCCTATGCCTACTAAGTCTTCCCTTATTTCATCTATTGACCCTCCTACACAATCCCCATCTCCACCTCCGCGTAAGCATCTTCCTTCCCCTCCACTGCATCAGCATTCACCTAAGTCTTCTTCATCTCCCACTCATGAACCATTGCACTTCTCACATAATGATAAACCACATGATGTTCTGTGAACCTTACTTGATAAGTGGCTCATCCATCTACCTTCTAACCAACATCATCCACCTCACCACTTACACCAACACCGTGAATTCCCTTTCTGTAATTTCCACCGCATCAATGGTCACCGTGATAATGACTGCTATGCTCTCCATGATTTCCTACAACAATTAGAAGACAAAGGTGTCATTGCTTTTTTCTCTCACTCTCATGAGCTCTCTCTCTCTCTCTCCTATTCCTCATAAGCAAGCTTCCACCATTGTTCACTTGTCTCCTTCACCTCCATCTAAAGTAGTCATCCGCCCACCTCCTAAGGTCATTATCCATCCACGTCCTCCATCTAATCCACCTATAGTTACATCCTCTCATTCCTCACACATTGCTACAGTACCTCATTGGATTCCTAAGCCCCTTGCTTCCACACTTCCTCCCACCACACCTTCTATTCTTGGCTCCATTCCATCTTAGACATCCAATTTGGAACTTACCCTCACACCATTATTGCTTCACATGTTCCATCCATGCCTTGCATGCCTCTTAATCTCTGGTAGATGACATCCATTTTCCATTTCATTACCCTATGATGCACTCTCGTGCTACGGTTCACACTTGACTGTTGAGGGAATACTACATCAATGAACCTCTCCTTTCACATACCTCATGCTCTGTGCTTCATGTCATATATTTTCTAGCATCTCCTTGCACATGACAAACCCATTTCCCGATGACGCACTCTTGTTCTATGGTTCATTCTTGACTGTTGAGGGGGCATTTATAAATGAACCTCATTCTCACACTGGGGGGCAATCACTCTTCTTCCCCCCTTCATTCTCATCACACATTATTACAAACATTATTTTACATCTCATCATTATTCCATTATCAACACATCATTATTTACTTTCCTTATTTATCTAAGTCACACATTTCACCACATCATTACATCACTACATACATTACATGTTATCTATACATTTTATTCACACACATTCTTTATCTACTCCATTACTTGGTTATTCTTTCCACATCATTACTACATTTCAACATTCAACAATATATATAAAATCAACCATCACCAAAAAATTCCTATAGAACTCATCAAACTCAATAAACACTACCAAGAACATATCATCATCATTAGTATATCACATCAGTATACAATGCACATCAACACAAGTCAATGCACATCAACACAAGTATATATATATATATATATATATATATATCCCAAAATCATAAGTTACAAAATACAATCATTGGGGGGAAATCCCCCATGCATCACTACATCATATACAATACATCATACATCATCCTCACTATCACTATATACAATCATGGGAGCTCTAGAACTAGAGGCTTCACCACTCACTCTACGTCGCTAATCTCAGCCTCTATACCTCTCTAGCTGACTCCGTAACATAGCAATCTCGGTCATCTACTCTGCAAATCGACCATGTAGCTCAACATATCTAGCAAATACATCCTGAGCTAGGGCTCCTCCTCCTATGGCCTGTCTAGCTCACTCTACCTCTGCACGAGCCTCATCATGTGCTCACTCAATAAACCATGGTACATGTGGACTACTGTTATAGCCACTAGCTCAAACAAATGGGCATGCTCACCCACAATAACATCAACCTCTCTAGCATACCACCTCCCATGAGCACATCTGAGGCACATTCCATGTCAACATGTGTATGAAGAATCTACAATCAATGACCAATAAGTATCACCTGCAATCCCACAAAAATAACATTAGTTACACATAGTTTGTACATATCTATATCAATCAAGCAAACAATAAACAAATAACAATGAACAATACTTACACTTGGCTCTTTTGCTTGCTACTACATCATCTACCTCAGGGAAGGTGCATATCCCTCTACTCCTCTAATTGTTGGCCACCAACCACATCCACCACTACTAGAAATAAAACACCCATTGATGTGTTTCCCACCACTCACTATAGGCCTAAGTGCACCCCACATCATCCACCTGTATTGTCTCTATGGCCGCATCAACCTCATCTAAACTAGGATGCAATAGTTGTGCTCCTGTCAGGCTTGGCCTCGCCCTGGTCATCTCACTACTCTAGTAGTTCTCAACCATATATATGGCTCCAAGGGAATATCTTGATCCATGCCAAACTGTCTAGATATTTTCTCACCCTGGAACAACTCAATCACCAATAAGAAATGATCCTCTAACCACATGGTGCACCGAATGTACCACAACTCCACAACATCCTCTACCCATCCACCATAATCTCGATACGGTTTCCATATAATGGCCCCATGGCCCATCTGATCTATCATCAACCTATATGTGGTCGTATCCATCCTCCTACTATGGGTGCCTACCCACCTCACTACAAATATCTCAGGTTAAGCCCAATCAACATGTGGCCCACTGAGTGGCCTCAATATAACAATATGCTCATATGCCCACACATGTAACAAAGTCAGTGGCTCCTAGTCCACCACCATGATCCTCCTGAGTAAATCTATACAAATATCTATACAAGTGGGCCAATACACACCATGCCCATGCATACCTAGTCCCATGCTCCTCTATCCTGTGACCAAAATATCATGCATCTTATACAATATCCCAACTCTCCACCCTCCACTGCCACTGATGATGCTAAATCACTGTCAATAAATTTCCACAACCGCGGAACACTAGATCTCAATATAGCATCCAAACTAATATGAGTCTCTACCTATACTACATGTGTCCTATGAAATACCACCTGTTGCCCTCATCTGACTATGGGCATCCACTATAGTCATCATATATCTCTCTCCTACAATAGGCAACCACAATATCCTGTATACATCCTCTAGGGTCACCATCATCTCACTAGTAGGAAACCAGAATGTACAAGTATCTACGCACCATCTATCACACAAAGTAGTCAACATAGGCATATTATGGGGTACTTCCCCCAATCTAGCAATGTGTCACAGGATGACACGGTCCAATATATCCCACTCTGCATCTGACAACCCCAAAGTAAGCAATGTACTCAAGTGAGGACCCACACAAAAACTCTCTGGAGTGTATATCCCTCTACACAACACAAAAAACAAAAGAAAATTATTACATTAGCACACATACACACCATAAAATCAATCATCATAGCATCAAAATTAATCAAAATACACAACATTTCACAACACAGTGCCCAAACCCTGCTCTGGGATGCTAGCACCCAGGAGCAAGTCACTGGTGCCCAGAATTAGGTCACTAGTGTCCTATGAACTGGGCGCTAGTGTCCCCAGGGACAAAAATTCCCTGTTTGCTTCTTTCTTGGTCAGAAATGCCAAAAATACAAAAATTCAAATTTTACTAAAATTGACTAAAACAGACATATTTGACAAAAATTTCTAAAAATAATCACACTTACCAACTCATCGGTCATCTGTGAAGCCACGACCATCACTACTCTCTCAAATCTAGTCAAACTCACTGCTCTAATGTGTAACATCCTTATCAGCTCAGAGCTCAAATTTCACTCAATCTCTGGTATAAATGAAATTACTATTCACTTTTCACTATTACTATATATAGTAATTCCAATTTTACCATATACTATAGTTACTATTTACAATCATTTTTATAACTAATACACGACACATGTTTTTCTCATATCTTGAGCCTCGTAACTCCATTTTCCTCACCTGTTTTGCGTGCACCATACAGATCATAATTTATCCTAGCACCGTACTATAAAATTTTCAACATTCCATATTCAAATATGACATGTACTAATACAAAATATACTTTGTCAATATATACCATCCCATACTTTTTCTCATTTACTATTACAACATCTTATACATCTTGTTTTTGGGTCAATGCTCATTTCTATGCCCTTCACCCTTTTGCCAAAAGGGGGGCATACAATCGGGATCATCTTATAATCCCTCTCAGGATACAATACAATCAATTGACACTCCTAATACATTACTATCATAATTTTCTATGATCTCATTCAAACAAAGGTACAATCATTCTATACTGACAGTCAATACTTTCTACTATTTCAAATATATTCCCCCAAATGACCTAATTTAGGGGGAAAAGCAAAAACCTCTTCGTGAGTAATCTCCTAAATACATATTACATTCAAACAATCTTTTATCACTTGATTCAAATCAATCAATTGGTACAATAAACACATTTACTATATCTCTCAGATGACCTAACTTGGGAGCTGCATTACATTATTATCACTTCCAGATGACCTAATTTGGAATCCATATAACACTATTCAAATCAGAACACCCGTTACTATAGGAATGAGGGAAATGAGATTGCATTGCCTTTCCTATGATGCTCCTATATGGGTTCTTCAATCAGGTAAATAAAAAACTAATCATTGAAACTAAATTTGGTCTCTATCCATCTGTAAGTGGTTGGACCTTTTGGGGATGCAGTCATGGATGGAGAGTAAAACTAGACCTCTCTCCCCAACACTCTTCCTCTAGCGGTAGGATGCTGAAATCCTCCCATTTACAAACAAAATCAGGTTGGTAATTGATCACTCCCTACCTCTTCAATCTCCTTTGGAAATAATTCAAAATCTCCCAAATCTCCAAAATGATTAACTAAAATTCAATTCTCCTTACAATGGTTTGCTATCTAATGCCAATGGGTAAAGCATTGATCCAGGTTCAACATGATTAAACTAAATTGATAAATGAAGTAATAAAATAATGCAAAATAAACCCAAGCAAACTAAGCAACTAGAAATATGAAACCCTAATGTGCAAAGAAGGTTAGGAAAAGCCTTAATTGATTTGTAGATGTCATGGGACTACGTGTCAGTGTAGACTAGTGAAAATGAGGAGGAAATGACCACACAAAATCCTGAGAAAGATGATATCCGAGCATGTCTGAGTGGATTGGGGTGCCTGGAAAGGATAGGGGTGCCCATGGGAGATCTGGGTCCCTATACATGGAGGTCTAGAAAACCTCCTCTGGAGTGTCACTAGATGTTGTCAAGTGTTTGTTCCTATCGCACTGAATGTCGTGTGAACTGCACTCATGTCGCTCGTAAATAGTGATGGAAGAATCACCTGCAAAACCCCAGAGAAAACATCAAAACCCTAAAAAAATAAAGATGCATATGAATGGGTCAGAATTTATCCTCAGCTTCCAAATTGATGGACCTATCACTGAGCATTGCACTACATCTCAAACCCAATGTAGTTCTAGGTGTGTGTGTGTAAAATCATGCCCTAGGTTGCTCTTGTGCCAGTCACACTTTGTGAAGTAGCGAAAAATAACTAGATGTAGAATGTAGTAAATGTGTGCATGGAAACAATAGACTCCCCTCCTATGAAGTGTGATGCAGATGAACCAACCTTGTGTGCCTTGTGATGGAGCTAGATGGATGCAAATATAGCTTTAGATGCCTTTGATGGATGCAACTCTAGATGGTGATAGTAGATGCTTAGTGCTTGGTCCCTCATTATGGTCACATAACTTTATATTTATATGGTTCTCTTGTTCTAATTTCATAATTAACCCTGAAAAGGCCGACCACTAAAAAATATAGAAATCTCAAATAGCTAGAAAGTGCCCAAAAGGTGAGAGTAAAGTGCAAAGAGGATCAGGGCACCCTAGAGGGGACCAAGCACCTGGGGCACCTCAGTCAGAAATAGGAAAAACATAGAATGACAATACAGACTGGGAAAGTGCAGGTGTAAGATCAAAAATATGACAACAAGCAATGTAAAAATGGCCAAAGACATGGGTTAATTATTACTCTTTTCACTTAAGAACCATATGAATAGTAGTATGAGACCGGGACTAAATAATGACTCAAAGTGTGTGATTTTGTGTCTACATTTTCCCCCACTTTATGTTGGTGAGCGGAAAATCTCAGTAACAAAAAGTAGATAGAGATGTGTACCTGATAATCCATGTAGAGTGATGTAGAAAACATGCCGAAGGACTAGAAAAAGCGTGGAGTGACAAAAAGATGGAGCGTGGAGACTAAAGATGCAAAAGTGTAAAAAGTGATGAAAGTGAACCTAGGAAGAAAGCATGTGTGTAGATGTCAATGTGTGTAGTGTACCTGCATGGTTAGTACTATGTGTGTGATGTACTCACCATGTGTGTGTTTTTGTTGTTGTTGACTACTTGCTTCCCATACAGATGGACCTACAAAAGAGAAGATGATCAAGTAGTCAAATACACATGTATATGTGTAAAAATGCATGTATATATGTAAAGAAACATGTAAAAATAGTATGAAAATGATAATGAAAAAGGAACATGTGCACTTGATCCATGATGAGACAAAAGGGTGTAGAAAGGATATCCTATAACTGTCGGTGAAGTGTGAGTTTTTTAGGTGATCTCACGCCACTATGGCTGAAGAAGTGTAGGGAGAAAGTTGTGTTATTCTCCAACCTGTAATTGTTTCCCTGAGAATATGAAGAGATCTCTGTACTGTCTAGTATTTTGGGTGATCCAACAACATTGGACCGAATAAGTGTAGGGAGGAAATTCTGATGTTCCTCCAACCTGTAACTGCTCCCCAGAATGCTAAGGACAATATTCCCTATAAAATCCATTATGTATGGAGTTTGTAGACTGGTCTGAACCCACTCGTTATATAACCCACTGTGTCATGGAAGAAAACTATAAAATAAACTGTACTATATTGTGTTGTGTAGTGTGTAAACCCAAATGATGCCCCCCCTCTTTGGGGGTGCATGCGACGTCATGGATAGGAGAATGTGGCCCCAAAAGAGGACCAACCACGTAACTGAAACTCTTCCCTACAGGGGAAGGGAATGTGCTTGGTAAATACCAAGGCACATGCAAACAAGTGGCTATAAAACAAGTGTTAGTATGAACATGCATGTAGAAAACAAGTGTAATCCAAACAAACAATGTGTAAGCTAGAACATAAGTAGACAATGTAAACACCCAAAAAGACAATGTAGGTTGTACAAAGTGGGTTGCAAACATGGGACACCACTCACGGTGTCACAAGACACTCAAGGTTGTAGTGGCCACAAACAAACAAGTGTGCACACAAGAAGAAGGGAAAATCCCGCAAAAAATAACAAGCAATATTAGAAAATGTAACAAACAAGTATGGAAGAAAATATCCATGCATAGAAAATGCTACACATGAAACACCTACTAGCATGTTAGAAAAGTATACAAGTATGTCAAAACATGTATAACCTGATAATGGAAAGTGCTAAGTACAAAATGAAATAATAGCACCTGTAGTGTACGAATGTGGATGCCCCCAGAAGGTAGTGTGTTAAGCATCGGTGTGACATGTAGAAGATCTGTATTTGCAATCACAACTAGAAAATGCAATGTGAACATGCATGTGTGTATGGTAAATATAATGGCATACAAGAGATCTATATAACATATGTAGTAAAATGAACATGTAAGAGAAAGTGTGCGAGCAAGAGTAAATGTAACCATAAAATGCAGTATGTTTTTGATGGATGGAATGGAATGTAGTGTGGATGAAAGGATCTTCATGCCCCCAAGTGAATGGAAGTTTATATGCAATGAATTTCATTTAGTATGCCCCCTCATAAGTCAAGAATGAACCATAAATGAGAGTGTGTCATCAGAAAATGGTTGAACTATGTGTTGTGTGTAGCATGTTGTGATGAGTATGTAGTGATGATATGTGACATAGAGATGAAATGTGCATGATGTCTATAGCCTAAGCATATATCACGACATATGAGTAGAAAGGAGTGGTGATTTAGCCTATAGTGTATACCATTAAACAAGGTAAGTGAAATGTGATGATGTATCCTATCACGAGATGATGCTAGAATAAGTGACCCTATAGCCTAAAGCGTATATCACTAATCCTAGGAATGTCACATGAGAATATTGAATGATGAATATGTAAGGGTGATGAGGTCCATTTGTGATGTATACCCTCAACATTCTAGTATGGACTGTGAGACTAGAGTGCGTCATCGGGTAGTGAGTGCAACATGTAGAAGTGATAATGACAAAATGTGTACTATGTGTGGTAGGATGAAGAATACTATGTAATGTCAATATGTGTAGATGACCTAAGATGTGTATATGTATAGTAATGTAAGATCACTGTAATTATAACACACAATATGTGATATATGGTGTACTAGCTATGGTGTGATGTATGTAGGAAAAGATTTAGGATGCAAAATATAGAATGTATGAAACATGCAATGTCTATAGTGACTATAATGTGGTGTGTAATATGCAGATAGATGTATGTATGATGATATGTGGTTTCCTAATGTGTAGTGACTACGTGTGTAAGTGTGTGGGGTTCATGTAAATAGAAATGACCTCAACAGTCAAGTGTGAACTAAAGCACAAGAGTGCATCATAGGGAATAATGAAGTGATGGAAGAGTCACCTACCAAAGACCAAGTTTACGTGAAGTGGTGGAAACATGTTGGGAAAAAGTAACATTAGGACCATGTGATGGTGGTGGAATTTGAAATGTGTGTTAACCATTAGTAGGAGTAGTTTCTTTGACAAAAATGATTGGCTGCTGAAGTGGTGATTGGGGAGGGACTTTGCAACAAGAGTGGCTTGTTTAAAGTGTGAATTGATTTGGACAGACTGAAGAGCTTAGAGGCCAGGTTACAAATAATATTTAGAGGAGGTTGCATAGATTGGCTTGGTAATACTGTAGGTGACTTAATAGGAGGAAGTGTTTGATTAATTTGGATAGGTAGTTGCTTGACTTAAGTAGATTACATAGGTGGCACTTGAGTGACGAAAGAATGAACACTAGAAGTGATGGTGTGATGCTAACTAGACATAGACGAATCAGATTTAGGAATCCACCACGATGTAGCATTTGTAGATTGATGCAACAGAATTTTGTGCAGTGAATGAGATAAAGCCCTGACTCAAGATGTTTGATTCTTCTTTGTAATGCATAAAAATCATTTTCGTTATGGTCATTGATTCGGCGGTAATTGCAATATGGATGACCTTGATATTTTTCTAGCTAATAAGGAGGATAGTAATGAGTAGGTGGTAAAGTGATCTATTGATGACTAAGGATATCAATAAGAAGGTCATGTTGCTTAGTATTGCAGTAAAAGGCAAGAGGCTCTGGTAATGAGTACAAATTAAGGCTCACTAATATGAGGACATACAATAGACATAATGTTGGAAAGGAAACCTCATTCTTGTGTAAGGTGAAGGCACCAATACTGAAAGCCACAAGCAACCTCGAAATATGGTGGGCTTAAGGAGCCTTGAATGTGAATGTCGATCTTGCAGGCGTCAAATAGATGGATTTGTGATAATGTCTGCAAAACTGAAACATATATGATTAGATAGATATATGCGGGGGCTACCCAGGGACAATGCACTAGTTCCAAGAGGTTGTTAAGTCCATTGGAGGATGTCAACCCTATGTCTAGAAAGATAGAAATAAATGATGAACCGTAGATAACATACAGAAGCAAAGAAGTACAGTATGCCAAGTAAATGGGATGACGAGGGTACTTCAAGGGAATGTTGATGACATCATGGTGCCAGAAAGCATCATAAGATGCAACATGAAGATGATATGAGAGAAGCTATAATATCAATAATTCGCTATCCTTTCTTACTTGTTCAAAATGAAGGGGGAAGGATTTTATAGTGGAGAGCTATAATGACAAAGGTTTTCTATCACTCTTCAAAACTTGCTTCCAACTTCAAAACTCAAGACTCTCCAAGATTTCAAAACTTGTCAAATCTCTTAAAAACTTCAAAACTTAAAAACTTCCTTCAAATTGTTTCCTCTCTAAAGAGGGGGGAAGGCCTGTATTTATAGCTTAGAGATGGGGTTGGATTAGGGGTTATCAAGCAACCTGGGTTGGACAAAGTAACCATGATTAAGGGACATGAGTGGGGGGATTATGGGCAATATTATATTTTATATGGATTTGATTTGATTGAGTGGGGTTCAATTTGGGATGATTGGACTTGATAGTGGATTTGATTTGGATTGAGTGGGGTTCATGTTTTGGAGTGATTTTGGAGTATTTAATTATTAAGATGGGGTGATATGAATTAATTTGGAATATTAATTATTAATTTGATAATGGGCACATAAACGAGTTCTAGGTATAAAGGGGATCAATTAATTAATTAAGATTGATTAATTGAATATGTATTTCAGGTGGAAAATTGGATTTATTCAAATTGAGGAGTAAGCCAAATGAAGGAGAGCAAACATGGGATAGCGAAGTGGAGGAGTGATACCAAAAAATTAGTGTTCTAAATTTACCCCTTTTTGATGTAGTGGTTTGCATTAGAAAAGCCACGAGACAAAAATGATGAAAATATTATTGATATCCGCGAAAGAATGATGAAGTATTGATTAAGTGATCGAGTGTCCCCCCTAAAATGTAGGGAATGAAAACATAAAAGAATTCAATCACGAGTTTGAAAGAGATAGATTTTAAAGGTCGTGTAGATGATGAAAAGATGGGTATACACATAACCAAGGTAAAGATACCCTATGAAAGAAGGATCACAATAACAATGAAAAATATGGGGGTGAATCCAATATCAAATTGGTAGAGGAAAATTGTGGTATCAACGGAGACGAGAGACAACATTCTACGAACTAGTGAGTGGGTGAAGATCACTATAGTATGGATGTAAACCGCAATGACCAATGGGTCATAGGAAAACATCAAAGTATGTGAAAGTAAATGCGAGAGGTATACAAAATCCTTTGGATGTGAGGTATTGAGAAAAATATCATGTGTCTGCAAAAGGACAAGGATGAAAACAAAGATGTCCCTAGCACAGGGCATGAAGATTGGCTGAAAAGGTGAGTTGTAATACAGATGGTGATCTAATATGCCCCAGGTGAGGGGGTTACTAGGTTTGAAGAGAATATTATTTCCAAAGATGTTTTGTTGAAAGAAAAGACTGAGAAGAAGAAAGTAGAACATATTTGGATTCATGGAAATGGGGGGAAGATTATGATCTATGTTTTCCAAGAAAAAATGCGAGGGAAAATTTGATAAGTGATGGTCGTTATGGTATCCTTGAAGATGAAAATACCATGGTAAGAAATGCTTAAAATGGATATGATGGTCCCCGCGAGAGGGATGAAAAGGATAGAAGAGGTGACATAGATCTCGAAAAGAGGAGATGTTAATGCTACATAGAGGAGGACAAGAATTGGGTTTAATAAAATGGATCGCGATGGTGCACAAATGGAGAAATATCAGAATTGAATGTGAATGATAGGTTTGAGGATCTATTGAAGGATGTAATGAGAAAGAGAAAAGGGAATGGATAGGAGTAGTGGTTGATTATTGAGAAGAGATAAGAAATGCTAAAGGTGAAGGAGATTGAAGGATATGGAATAGAATGGACAGAGATGGAGGAGAAGAAAAAGGGAACGAAAGAGGGAGAAGAGAATAATAGAGAGGGATGATGAGGGAATGAAGGAAATGAAGAGGGAAAAACAAGGAGAAGACAAGGGTCAAAATGACAGGCAGATATTTAAAACGAAGGGAGTGAAGAAGGGTGAAGAAGATGAAGGGAGAGAAATGATGGAAAACAAAAGAGATGATAGAGCAGAAAATATTGAAGGGCCTAAGTTACCATGAGGAAAAACAATGTAAATAATATGGAACATATTGCATGGAAATGCATATGGATGGTGGGATGGTAAAAAATATGGTACAACGCTGAAGAGCCAAATTATCACTGGGGAAGTAAGAAGGAAACACAAATTAAAAAGGGGATGAAGATGATAGATAGGAAGTGAAATAAGACGAGGGGAAGAAAGGAGGGGAGGTAAACAAAGAAAAAGATGCAAAAGGAAGGAAACTAAGAACAAAGATATTCAGTGAAGAGTGAGTGGTATCAGGAACGTAAAGAGAAGATAGAGGGGAGGAATGGAACGAATTGGAAAAGATGTGGAGATGCATGAGATGAGGATATAAGGATTATGAGACAATAGAAAAATGATGTATGATGAAAGCAACAAAGATATTGAAGAGGGAAAAGAAAATATAGAGAGGTGGTGAAGAAAAAGATGAGAAAGGGATATAAGAGACAATTCCATTGGAGGGACATTAGGAGGAGCCCACTAATAATGGTCAATAGGGAAGGATGGGAGGAAAAGTGAGAAGAGAGAAAAAGTAAATGAGGAATGGAAGAGGAAACACCAATGAAGGGACGTTAGGAGAATTCCCCCGATAATGATAAGTGGGAATAGAGGAATGAAGGATTGGAGATAAAATGGAGGAGGTCAAAGAGAGTGAACAAGACCATGTAAAATGGGGATGAGTGAATTTTAGGAGAAGTCCACTGATAATTATAAGCGTGGAAATGAAAGATGATGATGAAAGAATGTTAGGGGAATACCAACAACAATGGTGGGCAGGCATGGGGGTAGATATGTGGGAGAATTAGAGAAGATGGAGTGGAAAGAGTAAAGAAAGGAGGGATAATTATTTGTGTGAAGATGAAATGGTGCAAGGAGAGGATGTCGTGGATGAGAATGAATGAGGTAAAGATGAAGAAACAAGACATGAAAAGAATGGTAAGAAATGTTATGAAGGGTGATGAATCAAGGAGGGGAAAATGGGGGAAAGGAAAGAAAGATACACATAGTGGTGATAAGGCGACAAAAATGGTGTGATGTGGTGATAAGATGGTGATGAGCGGAAATGAGGAGCGAGGATGAATGGATTAAATTTAGGGTGACCATGGTGGGGGATGAAGAGTTACCGGATATCAAAATGATACTTAAGAAAGATCCTCAAGTAGGATTCAAATACCTTAATGCAACCGAGATCAAGTAGAATTCCCAAACCAAAAAATGTTTTATCAAGAGCATGCATAGATGTGAACATAATGTTATGAGTGAATTATGGGCTGGATGATTGGTAAGATATGCCATCCTTAAAGGTAGAGCATATGGATATAGATTTCAAGGTTTGAAAATTGATCTGTAAGAATGTGATCTTGATAAACGGTTGGGTGGCGACCTTAATGAGATAAATGACTCTACAATCATAGTAGAGGGGCGATACAGTGGAAGGAACATACCTACAAACTAGACTGGATGTAAATACATGAAGGTGAGAATCAAACAATGCAATGCACTTGCAACTAATAGGCAAGTGTTAATACATAGGACCAATGATAGTTTGTCACACTCATGATCAAGAAATGACCATGAGGGAAGGAGGGAGCTTATAGACATACTATCAACATGACACAAAAAAGAGGTCAAGATATGTAAGATGCACGTGAGAAATAGGGTTCTCCTTAGGCAGTGGTGTTCCTAAGGACTCATGCCCCAGCTTTGGGATAGGGGGATGACATAAACTGAGTCATATGCGAGAAGTTTACATTTTGATATGAGAAAATTGATCGATGTGGGAATGCTTTCCTAGGATGCTATGATACATATGAAAGGTTGATCAATGCAGGAAGCCTTTTACCACCATGATACAGATGGGTTATCCATCCTTCGAGGGTATTGGTATAAATTTTTATTTTTATTTGGGATTTTTGACTTTTGGCATGATAAGATATGCATGATAGTTTTCCTTAAAGGGATAATTCTATACTTATTACAATATTCTGATTTACATGAACAATTTTCCTTCAAGGGAGAATCATGTATATTGTAAGATAATATGAGCTTGAGGAGCATCCATAATTTTGACTCTTCTTCTATTTTGTGTTGATTTTTTATTTTATGAGGAAGTGCTGGGATACACCAAGGTAGACCACTTGGGGAGGGGAAAAAATGAAGATGCATACAAGCTGATACCCCTGAATGAACTTTTGTCATGGTTCCCGATAGGAACATAAGAGGATGAATAGAAGTAACATGATCATGGAGTTATCACCAAGAAGGGAGAACCTATCCATAAGGAACAATGCTATAGAACAGAGCCGTGGTGCCCATATTTGAGGTTATGACTAGGAAAGTGATGACATACCACAAAATTCCAAATCATTATAGTGATAGATGGAAGAGATTCATGATGGAGGAATGATCTAAGGATATAACTGAGTGCTCGTTGGTAGATATATTAACAATAGAATGGTGAGACCTCTAAGATAATGTAACCCATCACCCTCCTATTTACCTATTGAAACCACATAAAGGGTCCAGGGGCATCCCTTGTATGATCATCGTTCCCTCCTAAGTGGTCTACCTAGCTATACCCAGCTCTACCCATCAAATAAAAAGAAAATAAAGTACAAATTTTGGATGCTCCTATCTCATGCAATCTTATCCAAAAACATATTGATCCGTTGAAGGATAGTTGTTCATTAAAAGCATATAATAAGTATATACTGCTCGCTTGAAGGACATATATCATGCAAATCTTATCTTTCCATCTAAAATAAAAAGTTAAAAAACCAAAAGAAAAAGAAAAAAGTAGACCATACCATCAAAGGATGGCTACTCTCTTATCATGGAAGCAAAGGCATCCTACATTGATCAACCTTCTATTATCATAGCATCCTAAGAAATCTTCCCGCATTGATCAAATTTATCATATAAATTACAAACTTCATACATTGATCAGTTTTCATCTTCCCCCTTGCCAAAGCTGAGGCATAGTTATAGGAACAACCACCTATGGATATCCCTCTTCCTGCACACAAGTTACATCTAGAATCCCCTTTGTCGTGTTGACATTAGCATATTTCCCTCATGGTCTTTCAATATAATTAACTATAATTGGTTATGTGTTAACACCTAGTATTGGTTGTAAGTGCAATGCCTTGAGTGGTCCCCTATCTTGTTTATCTCCAACCCGGTTCAAAGCATGGTTTCCCTATATGCCCCTTGTTACGACTATGTGTATTTTTTCTCATCAAGATCACCGTTTATAAAGATCACATTCTTCCATATCAAATTTCAAACCATGAAATCTATATCCATATGTATACCTTTAAGGATAGCATATCTTACACTCATCCATAATTCCATGAATTTTTTTAACATTTATGAATTCTCTCGCTAATACACTTTTCAGTTTAAGAATTCTACTTGATATCCATTGCAGTTTACGAATCCTACTTGAGGATCCTTCTCGAGGTGAGTTCATTATCCTACAACTTCTTATCCCCCACCATGACTAACATTGTCTTTGATCCATTGCTTCTCACTCTACATTTCCACTCATAACCACTTATCCCCACATCATCCTTCTCTGCTTTATGTCCCCTTTCACCACTATGTGTATCTTCCTTTCCTTTCCTACCAAATTTCCCTTTTCACTCTTCCACCTATCATTTCTATGTCATCACTCCCACCACATGGGCATCCCAATTAAGAATTTCCCTTACACTCTCCATATACATTGCATATATTTCTCAATCATTCATGTCACACTCCTTTGTTTCCTTATTATCACCTCCTTTTACCTCTTGTTCCCTTTTGGCATACACCACTTACTCTTTTCTCATTCTTCCTAGTATCCATCGTCTACTTGGTAATCTTACTTAAACATGCTTTCCATATGGAAAGTTAACTTGAGGGTTCCCCTTCAATCCATCTTGTTATGACTATCTATCAATCACTTACTTCTTCTCATCATTCTTGTTCTTCTTTGGCTTAGCGATCCTACTTAACGATCTCTGTCACATGACAATCTTACTAAGAGTCCCTCTTAACGTTTGTTTTTCATCCGCCCTTCCCCTATCCCATCCTATTTCCTCATCCTCTTTCTCCCATACCACCTCATCATCACCTACTCCAATCAACCATTCCACCCATGTACCCATTACACTCTTTTCTTTTTTACTCCATTAATATCATCACTATCAGTTTGGTGATCTTACTTAACCACTCATGTGGCATGGCAATATTACTTAAGAGTCCCTCTTTAGGATGATATGTCATCTTGCACTCCCCATCACTCTCCATCCTCACCATCTAAATTTTATCATCATTCCCCATCATCAAATCCTCTCACCTCCTCTTCTATTCTCGCAAAACACCACCTCCTTCTTTCCTAATTTTCATCACCATCATCCCTCGCTTGGTAATCTTACTTAAACAATTTTTCCACATGATAGTCTCACTTAAGGGTCCTCCTTAAGTTGAACTCGTCAGTCTAGACTTCTCCCTCACCTTATTCTTCCCTTCCCTTTGTTTATTGTTTCTTCCTCTTGGTCTTCCTTACCCACTATATTTCCTCCTATCAGTATCCTCTCTCAACCTATCCTCTTATGGAATACATCTTCTATCTTCTATTTATCACCACCGTCCTTTCCCCCACTTTCTTTTTCTTTATCCCTCATCCTTAATACCATTTCTTTCCATTCTTTTCATGTATTGTTTCTTCATCTTTACTTCATTCATCCTCATCCAATGCACCCCTCCTCACCTTCATCTTGGCACAAGTGTTATCCCTCCTTTCTTTACTCTTTCCACTCCATCTTTTCAAGTTATCCCACATATCTACCCCCTATGCTTACCCATCATTATTGTTGATCATACCTTAACATTATTTTATCATCATCTTCCATTTCGGTGCTAATAATTATCAGTGGACTTCTCCTAATGTCCATTCATTGGAATTTCCTCTTCCATTACTTATTTAATTTTTCCATCTTCTCACTTTTTCTCCCATCTATATCTACCGATCATTATTAGAGAAATTTTCCTAACACCCACTCACCTGGGGCATATTCCCTCACCATCCATATTCCAACTCACCTTTTTAGATGCTCTTCATGTCCTATGCTGGGACACTATTGTTTTCATCATCGTCCTTATGGACACATAATTTTTCACTCGATTCCTCACATACGAAGGATTTTGTATACCTTTTGCTTTTAGTTGTGCATACTTTGGTGCTTACCTATGACTCATTGGTCATCCAAACCTACATCCATATTGTAGTGGTCTTCACCCACTTATTGGATTGTAGAACATTGTTGTCCATCTCCATTGAGACCGTAACTGTCCTCTACTGATCTGATATTAGATTCACTGCCATATTTTTCATTATTATTTCAATCCTTTTTTCCTGGGGCATCTTTCCTTGGTCATGCATCTTGTCCCTATTTTCATCACCCACCCAATCTTTACCATCTATCTCTTTTCAAAGTCATGATTGAATATCTTTATGTTGAAAATCCCAAGTTTGAGGGGGAAGGAACACTTAATCAATCACATTTTTGATACTTCATCGCTTCTATTTTTGCGGCTTGCCCAACGTAAACCACTCATCAAAAAGGGTCAAAATATAGACACCATTTTTTGGTACCATTCCCCACGTTTGTTCTCCTTCATCAGGCTTACCCATCCATTTGAATAAATCCCATTTCCCACCAAAAATTCATATTCAGTTAATCAATTGTAATGGGTTAATTGACCCCCTTCAAAATATCTAAATCTCGTTATATCCTAATATCTAATTAATAATTAAATATTCTAAATAAGTCATATCACTCCACCTAATAATTAAATACTCTCAAATCATCCAGACCATGAACCCCACCCATCCACATAAAAATCCACTATTACACCTAATCAATCAAATCATGAACCCCCCACTCAATCAAATCAAATCCATATCAAATCCACTATTACATCTAGTCCCTCAAATCATGTCCCCTCCACTCACTTAACCAGGGTTACTTTGTCAAACCCAGGTTACCTGATAACCCCTAATCTAACCCCTTCTCTAAGATATAAATACAGGCCTCCCCCCTCTTTTGAACACATTTTTAAAAAAATAACAAGTTTGAAGCGTCTTAAGTTTTGAAGTTGGAGAGAAGGAAAGTTTCAAGAACAAGTTTGAAGAGTCTTGAGTTTTGAGGTTGGGAGTAAGTTTTGAAGTCAAGGAAAACCTATAGCATTATAGCTCTCCACTATAGAAGGCTCCTCCCCTTCATTTTGAACAAGTAAGAAAGGATAACAAATTGTTGATATTATAGTTTCTCTCATATCATCATCATGCTGCTCTTATAATGCCACTTATGACACCATAATGCTATCCACATGCCCTTGAAATGACCTCATCATCCCATTTACTTGAATAATGTACTTCTCTACTTCTGCATGCTATCTAAAGTTCATCATTTATTTCTATATTTATAGACACGGGGGTTGACATCCTTTAAGGGAGTTAACGGCCTCTTGAAATCGACATTGTTCGGTTAAAACCCTACACATATTTATTTAATTGTATCTGTTTCAGTTTTGTAGACATTATCATAGATCCATCTATTTGGCACCTGCAGATCTACATCCACATTCAAGGATCATTAATCCCTCCATGTTTTGAGGTTGTTGATGGCTTTAAGTATCAGTGCACTCACCTACACACGAGAATGTTGATCGGGTTTTCTCATGCCGACGAATGCACTGATACTGAAAAAATACCAATAACCTCAAAATATATAGGGCTTAAAGAGGCTTGAATGTGGATGTAGATCTCTGCGGGCACCAAATAGATGAATATGTGCTATATAATGTCTGCAAAATTGAAACAAATTGGATTAGATGGATATATGCGGGGGCTACCCAGACAATGTCGGTTCCAAGAAGTTGTTAAATTCTTTAGAGGATGTCAACCCCCATGTTTAGAAAGATAGAAATAAATGATGAACAATAGATAACATGCAGAATTATAATATGCTAAGTAAATGGGATGATGAGGGTACTTTAAGGGCCTGTAGATGAAAAATTATGGTGCCATAAGTAGCACCATAAGAACAACACGAAGATGATATGAGAGAAGCTATAATATCAGTAATTCGTTATCCTCTCTTACTTGTTCAAAATGAAGGGGGGAGGCTTCTATAGTGGAGAGCTATAATGGCAAAGGTTTGCCTTGAATTAAAAACTTACTTCCTACCTCAGATATCAAGACTCTTTAAACTTCAAAACTTCAAAACTTGAAACTTGTTCGAAAGACTTGTTATTCTTTGAAAGAGGGGAGGAAGGCTTGTATTTATAGCCTAGAGATGGGATTATCTTAGGGTTTATCAAGTAACCTGGGTTTAATAAAGTAACGTTAGTTTAGGTGAGTGGGGGGAAATGATTTGAGTGATTAGGTGAAATCATGGATTTGATATGGATTTGATTTTATTGAGTGGGTCTCATGATTTGAATGGTTTTGGCATATTTAATTATTAGGTGGGGTAATATGACTTATTTAGAATATTAAATTATTAATTGGATATTAGGATATAATGAGATTTAGATATTTTAAAGGGGATCAATTAACCCATTAAGATTGATTAATCAAACATTCCTTTTTGGTGGGAAATGAGATTTATTCAAATTTAGGGGTAAGCCTTATGAAGGAGAACAAACATGGGGAATAGAGAGGAGCTACACCAAAAAATGGTGTCTAAATTTTCCCCTTTTTGATGAGTGGTTTGTGTTGGGAAATCCGTGAGAAAAAATGATGAAAATATTGTTGATTGAGTACTCCCCCTCAAACTTGGGATTGACAAAAGAAAGGAAGCCAATCACGAGTTTGAAAGAGATATATGGTAAAGAACAGGTGGCTGATAAAAATATGTATGAGACACACAACCAAGGTAAGATAACCCAGGAAAAAGGATTGTAATAAAAAATAAAAATATTTCGGTGACTCTAATATCACATCGGTAGAGGGATAATTGCAGTCTTAACATAGACAGGCGACAATGTTCTATGGACTAGTGAGTGGGTGAAGACCACTGCAGTATGGATTTAAACCATGATGACCAATGGGTCATAAGAAAAACATCAAAATATGTGCAACTAAATGTGAAAGGTATGAAAAATCCTTTGTATGTGAGGAATTAAGTGAAAACTCATGCGTCCGTAAAAGGGATGAGGACGAAATTAACGATTGCCCCAACACAGGGCACGAAGAGTGGCTAAAAAGGTGAGTTGGAATATGGATGTTGAGGTAATATGCCCCAAGTGAGGGGGTTAATAGTTGTGAATAGATATTTCTAAGGAAGATGTTTCGTTGACAAGAACAAAACTTTGATTAAGGGAAATGGGGGAAGTATTATGATCAATGTTTGGCAAGAAAAAAGTAGAGTAGGCACCTGTGAGGGAAAAATGTGATAAGTGATAGTCATCATGGTATCCTTGAAGATGAAAAATACCATGGGAAGAGATGATTAGAAATGGATATAATGATGCCCCCATGAGAGGTCTGAAGAGGATAGAAGAAGTGACAGAGCTCTCGAAAAGAGGAGAGGTCAAGTGTTGTAGAGAGGAGGATGATAATGGGTTGTAATGAAATGGATCGATGTTGGGGCACAAATGGAGAAATATCAAAATTGAATGTGAATGATAGCTGTGAAGATGTGTTGAAGGACATAATGAGTAAGAGTGTAAAAAATAAGGAATGAACATGAGTAGTGGTTGATTATGAGAAGAGCAAGAAAGGTTAAGGTGAAGGCGATAAGGTTATGGAATAGAGAGGATGGAGATGGAGGAGGAGAAAAAGGAATGAAAGAGGAGGAAGAGGATAAAAAAATATGGAGGAGAGGAGAAGGGAAGGAAGGATGATGAAGAAAGAAATGACAAGACAAAGAAAATGACAGAGAAAAAAAGGGTGAAATTATGAAAAAGGGAGAGAGATATTCAAAACGCGAAGGAAGTGAAGAAGGGTGAAGTAGATGAAGGCAGCGAGAAATGATGGAAAACAAAAGATATGATAGAGTGGAGAATATATGAAGGGACTTTTTTACCATGAGGAAAACCAAGGTAAAGAATATGGAACATACCGCATGGAAATGTGTGTGGATGGTGGGATGATAAAAAAAAGAGATAGGACAATGCTAAAGATTCATGTTATCACTAGGGAAGTAAGAAGGAACTGTGAAGTAAAAAGGGGAGGAATGATACAGAGGAAATGAAATAAGATGAGGAGTGGAAATAAGGAGAGGACAACGTAGAAAATTATGCAGAAGGAAGGAAACCCATAACAAAGATATTTAGTGAAGAGTGAGCAGCATTAGGAACGTAAAGAGAAGCTAGAGGGGAGGAATGCCACAGATTGGAAAAGACGCGGAGATGCGGGAGAGAGGAGGAGAATAGTATTACTTGAAAATAGACAAATGATGTATGATGAAGATGATAAATAAATTGGCAAGGAATAATGAAAGATGGAGAGGTGGGTGGTGAAGAAAAAGAGAGGGAGGGATAGAAGAGGGGTAATGCCAGTGAAGGGACGTTAGGATAAGTCCACTGATAATGATCGGTAGGGAAAGGATGGGAGGAAAAGTGAAAAGAAGAAAAAGTAAATGGAGGAATGGAAGAGGAAACACCAATGAAGGGATGTTAGGAGAAGTCCCTCGATAATGATCAATGGGCACAAAAGAATGAAGGAATAAAGAAGTAAAAGGAGAAGTTCAAAGAGAGGGAACAATACCATGTAGAATGGGGATGAGTGAATTTTAGGAGAAGTATACCGATAATTATTAGCACGGAAATGGAAGATGATGATGAGAGATCAATAATAGGAAAATGGGGGAAAGGAAAATGATTATGGGCATTAGACGAAAGACACACTCTATGATATGATAGTTTGAGAAAGGAAGATGATCGAAGCAAAATGTGGCTCCAGTAAGGTAGACCAAGAGGAAGAAATGATCAATGGAGTGAAGGAAGAATGAGGTGAGGGAGGAGTCCATAATGATAAGTCTACCTTAAGGGAAATCAAGTAAGACATTTATGCAAGGGAAGTGGTTACGTAAGATTTCCAAGTGAGGGATAATGGAGATGAAAAACAGGAAATCTAGGGGTGATGTTTGTGAGAATGGAAGAGGAGGTGAGAGGATGTGATGATGGAGAATGGTGTGAAAATGTGGACAGTGAGAATGTGGAGTGATGGGGTAAGTACAAGATGAAAGATCAACCTTAAGAAAGACTCTTAAGTAAGATCACAAAACCGACAGTGACGATATGGAAGGTGAAAGACAAGAATGTATTGGGTACAAGGGTGGAATGGTTGGCTGGAGTATATGAATACAACTTGAGGCTAGAGAAATAATATGAGGGAAATATGATGAGATGGGGGGGGATTGGAAAATAACACATCAACCTTAAGAGGGACTCTTAAGTAAGATTTCCATGAAATGGGGATATTTAAGTAGGATTTCCAAGTCGAAGAAGAAGAAGAGTGATGAGAAGAAGTGATTGACAGATAGGAAGAGGGCATGACAAGATAGACTGAAGGGGAACCCTTAAGTGAATTTTCCATACTGCCAAGAATGTGTAAGTAAGATGACCATGAAGAATACAGATAATAGGAAGGATGAGAAAGAGTGAGTGGTGTATGCCAAAATGGAACAAGAGGTGATAACAAGGAAACAAAGGAGTGTGACAGGAATGGATAAGGAATATATGTAGTGTAGATGGAGAGTGTAAGGGAAATCCTGAATTGGGATGCCCATGTGGTGGGAGTGAGTGATGACATAGAAATGATAAGTAGAAGAGGCAAAGTAAAGAAAGATGTGTGTGGTGGTGATTGTTGTCTGATGAGAGAAAAAAATGGTGGAGGAGTTTGTACAGTGAGAGGATATAAGGAGGAAGATATGCCTCAACTAATAATCTCTAATTATATGGATGGTTAAGTAAGATTGTCAAGATGAGAGTGAAAGAGTGAAAAGGGAAAGTCGGGAAAGAAAGGAAAGGAAGATACACAAAGTGGTGAAATGGGATAGAAAGGTGAGAAGGATGATGTGGGGATAAATGGCGATGAGTGGAAATGAGGAGCGAGGAGAAATGGATCAAATACATTGCTGATCATGATGGGGGATAAGAAGCTGCGCGATAATGAACTCACATTGATATGGATCCTCAATTAGGATTCACAAACTGCAATGGAGATCAAGTGAAATTCTAAAACTAAAAAGTGTATTATCAAGATTATTCATAGATGTGAACAAAAATCATGGAATTATAGATGATTCTAATATATCCCATCCTTAAAGGTAAACATATGGATATAGATTTAATGGTTTGAAATTTGATCTGCAAGAATGTAATCTTGATAAAAGATTACTTTAATGAGATAAATGACACATAAACGTAGCAAGGAGGATACATGGAAATCATGCCTTGAACCAGATTTGAGGTAAACAAGATAGGGAACCACTCAAGGAATTGCACTTGTAGCCAATAGTAGGTGTTAACACATAACCAATGATAGTTAGTTATAGCAATAGATAACGAGGGAAATATGGATGAAATATGCTAATAAACCTAATGTCAACACAAAAAATGGGTTAGACATGTAACTTGTACATAGGAAGAGGGTTCTCCATAGGTGGTTGTTCCTAGGACTATGCCCCAACTATAGGAAGGGGGAAGATGCAAATTGATCAATGTAGGAAGTTTGCAATGTATATGAGAAATTTGATCGATGTGGGAAGCTTTCTGAGGATGTTATGATATATAGAAGGCTGATCAATGCAGGAAGCCATTTTTTTCATGATACAATGGAGCAGCCTTCCTTCCAGGGTATGGTCTACTTTTATAAAATAGATGGCAAGAATAATATGTAACTATCTGTCCTTACGAGGGATCAGTCTATTTCTTTTTATTTTTCCTCTGATTTTGATCATTGCTATGCTTTTTTTTTTTTTTTTCAGTGAACAACTATCCTTTGAGGGATCAGTCTGTTGTAAGATAGCATGAGATAGGAGCATCCATAATTGCGACTCTTCTTATTTTTTGCACCCATGAATTTTAAATTTACATGGGGGAGAGCTGGGAATAGCTAAGTAGACCACTTAGGAGGGGATAATGAATCGTACAAGTGACACCCTTGGACCCTTTATGTGGTTTCAATAGGTAGATAGGATGGTGATAAATGTAATGATCATGGAGTTCTTACCAATAAGTTAGAACCTATCCATAAGTAAAATGCTATTAACAGAGCTGTGGTGCCCATATTTAAGGTCATGAATAGGAAAGTGATGGAAGATCACATAATTTCAAATCATTATAGTGATAGATGGAAGAGGTTAATGATGGAGGAATGATATAAGGGTATGACAATTTTATCATTTGGTAGATATACTAACAATAGAATGGCCGTAAGTGCAATGTGTTAAGAGGTTCAATATCTAGTTTACCAATAAGGGAAGCTAAACGATAAACCTCAGATCCATACTTATGCATTATAATGTAATCATGTTGCATCAAGAGTTTGATTGAAAGATAGGATAAAGTCTTAAGGGAGAAACATAAGAGAAATAGGATATGATGATATAGATGAGCGAAGATAAAAAATTATGTGCTATCCTTGACGAAGCACATAAAAATATATGCCCCCTAATGAGGCAATTATAAATGGCCACAAAGGTGGGCTTAGGATGAAAATAAATGCCCCCCCAAGGAAAGGAGAAATATGGCCACTACAGTGGATTTAGGATGAGAGGATAGATAAGATGAAATTAGGAAAGGTAAAATATGCACAAGATATTAAAAACAAGGAAGTGAGAATCATGTGTATTAGAAGACAAGAGAACAACCACAAGTGTGAACTTAGAGTGAAAATAAATGGTCTCCCCAATGGTGAAACAAGCATGCCCACAAAGGTGGTCTTTGAAATAAATTGGCATCTCAAAGGAAGGGACACGTATGGCCACAACTTTCTTTCTTGAACATCTCCTTCTATCACTAGGAGTCATGGTTTGAAATTTGATATGGAAGAATTTGATCTTGATAAAAGATGACCTTAATGAGGAAAAGACACATAATCGTAGCAAGGGGAATACAAGGAAAGAATGCTTTGAACTATATTAGAGGTACCACTCAAGGTATTGCACTTGCAACCAATAGAAGGTGTTAACACATAGCCAATGATAGTTAGTTATATAAAAATACTATGAGGGAAATATGGATGAAAGATGCACATAAAGCTGATGTCGACATGACAAAGGGGTCAGAGATATAACTTGTGTGCAGCAAGAAGATTATTCACAGGTGGTTGTTCCTAAGACTATGCCCTAGCTCTGGAAAGGGGGAAAATGAAAACTAATCAATGCGAGAAGTCTGCAATGTATATGAGAAAGTTGATTGATGTGGGAAGCTTTATTAGGATGATATGATATATAGAAGGCTGATCAATGCAAGAAGCCCTTCCTTTCCATGATAAGAGAGAAGCCATCCTTCAAGGGTATTTTCTACTTTTTTCTTTTTCTTTAGAATTTTTGATTTTTTTAGATGGGAAGATAATATATGCATGATAGCTTTCCTTCGGGGGAGCAATCTATACTTATTTTATGCTTTTTATGAATAGGGATGGATCAATCTATTTTTGGATAATATAGCATGAGATAGTAGCATCCATAATTTTTACTTTTTTGTGTGTTGATTTTCCATTTGATGGGGAATATATGGGTATAGCTAGGTAGATCACTTAGGAGGAGACGATGATCCTAAAAATGACACCCCTGGACCCTTTATGTGGTTTTTATAGGTATATAAGAGGATGATGGATGTAATGATCCCAGAGTTCTCACCAAAAGGGAGAACCTATCCATAACAACAATATGAAGAGTAGGTCTACATCAAACATACCCATCACCACGAATGCATGTATAGAAGAGCATCAAAGAACACCAACCATCCATGTCTCACCAATAATATTTCTTAGTTGATAGTATGTTTGGTCATAGATGTGGGTGAAGGAATAGATGTGAGAGATGTAGGGATAAGTGTATATATCAATGGGGTCCAAATAGGTGATAAGGGTGAATTTGATTTGATATATTGGGGCATGATTGAAGTGGATGAAGTAGATGGTAATAGAGTCAAATTTGATGTGGATGTGGTAAGGGTAGAAGTAGGTATAGGTATAGGACAAGTAGTAAAATTTGATATAGCTGTGATAGTTTTCAATACGGTAGGTTCTAAATAAGGAGTGGGAATAATGTCTAATGTAGGAGCATACAGATTTGGTGATGAGATGCGATCTTGATTGATGATGTTAGTGGTGTAAACATTTGATAGTTGAGATGTAAAAGGGGTGGCTTGATTTTTTGGTGGTTGAGGATGATATGAGAGGATGCAATGGGGTCTTGATCTCATTGGTCTAATTAATCCTTGGTTGTCACAACAAAATCATTATATTATCACTACTATGGAATATTTCACTAAATGGGTGGAAGCAATCCCACTCACCTCGACTAAATCTGGTCCAATCATTAGTTTCATCTATCATCACATTATTTTTCACTTCGGTGTTCCGTAAAAAAATGTTATGGAAAATGGAAAGTCCTTTAAAAATAAGTATCTTAAGGAAATAAGAAATGCATTCAACATCCAACTTAGGTTCTCTTCACCATATTATCCTCAAGCTAACGGCCAAGCCAAAGCTACCAATAAAACTATTCGAAATATCTGTGCCAAGACTATTGATTAAGCATCCCAAAACTAGCATCTCCAGCTTCCTTTTTCCCTGTGGGACTATCACACTATCATTTACACCTCCACAGGGGCCACTCCCTTTTCTCTTATTTATGGTTTCGAAACCATTCTTCCTCTCAATGTTCAAATTCCATTTTGACATGTGTCTCTTCATGACTTCATTTATGATGAATATTCTTGCCAAGAGTGTC
This sequence comes from Taxus chinensis, assembly GCA_019776745.2. NCBI lineage: Eukaryota > Viridiplantae > Streptophyta > Pinopsida > Cupressales > Taxaceae > Taxus > Taxus chinensis. The sequence goes on along the minus strand of JAHRHJ020003684.1, from coordinate 7,365 downwards.
TATCGTAACTTGAGTTATTAGACAAGCACCACCTTCTCGCAATTTAGCATCATCATGTTTATCAAGAGCACATCCAAAATGCTTATAAAAATTTCCTCAAAGAATGCGACTTTAAAATAGGTGACCTTTTCTTAAAAGAAAATAAGAATGTTATTACCTTAGAAAAGAGCCAATGGGGAAAATTTTCTCGCAACTAGATTGGACCGTACATTATCATGCATAAGTATGGGTTTGGGGCCTATCATTTGACTTCCCTTAATGGTAAACTAAAAACTGAACCTCTTAATGCATTACACTTATGACCATTCTATTGTTAGCATATATACCCATGGGTAGATAGTCATAACTTTAGATCATTCCTCCATCATTATCTTGTTCAATCTATCATTGTAATGATATGGACCTATGTGTGTTTCACCAATAAGTTTTACGATTTCTAGGACGAAACAAATAGAAGCTAAATGGTTAAGGAGGAATGCCTATGAGGCAAAGGTGGAAGCTAGAATGCATATGTTGTTGATGTTATCCAAGATGATCGTAGAGAACTCCTTTTTGTCTGGGAAGGACTACCATGTAAATGCAAATCAAGACCACAAAAGAGTATTAAATTACATATGACAATGGACTGCCTAGCGTATGCTATATCCAGGAAATGTGGTGCTTCCTAGAGAGGATGTCAATCTACTGTTTAATACTAATTCAATGTGAATAAGAAACTAAAATAAATACTGTTCTATTACAATGTAATGATTTAAGTTTCTCATACACACAATACACTTAGATTTTATGCTAGATATTAAAATAACACTAAATCTAATTAGAACCGGGGTTTGTTTAGGTTGCGTAGGTAGGTATGATCAAAGGTGCTAGTAAGGGTCTGGGGCTCGATTGGTTGAGGTATGGGTAAATTTTAGGTGAGTGGGAAGCTTTTTCTGGTCTAAGAATAAAAAATGACACAGAGACTGGTATCGGTTAGGTTTCACCAATGTTAGATCAGGGATGAAACTGACGACGGTAGGGTACACCGATGTCAGTAGGGGCAATTGGCAATAACTTATTGTAAAAAACATTTTTTTGGGCTTCTATGTGATTACACAAAGAGTGAGGAGGGTGTGGTTATGTTCGTAATATAATCTAGGTTAGAAGACTCAGGAATACAAAGGGTTTAGAAGGGTGAATGGGCTTTGAAGCTTGTTTGGTTTAGTGGATTGGTGAGAAGATGGATGATATCTGGATAACAGTAGAAACTGAAAATAATGAAGGAAGATGAGAGATATACAAAAAAAATAAGCACAAATGATTAAAATCACGTTACTTACTGGTATGAATATCTTATTAGCTGGATGGAGGCTAGTGATTGATTGGTGAGGTAGATAGTTGGTTACGAGTGCCATGGAAGTATAACCTGTGTGTTCCCATGAATGCTTCAATGATCTAAAGGGAACTAAAACTATTTGGCCTATGCTACTCTTTGGTTATGTGTAGATGTTGTTTGGATAAATCAATGGATCTAAGATATTCACTTGACTGCAATAACACTCTCAATAGCCATTGAAAATGACTAACCTAAGTAAAATGTTAATAAATTTGTATATAAAAGAACTAATGGCGGTTTAGCTAACTAGCGTCAGACTGAAGGAAAAACTGGTGTCAGTTAGGGGTGAAATAGTCCTATTTACCAAAAATAGGTAAATATTTAATAGATTTGGAGTGCTTTCCTCATTAAATTCCATTTAGGAAAGTGGAGTTCACATGAGAGAAGGTTTAGGAAGAACTTAGGAGAGGTCTAGTTAGGTTTAGGAAGAAGTCTTAGTTAGTTAGGTAAGTTAGTGACTCAGCACTGACTGAGTGATGACTCAATGTTGGGTCAGAATGGGTCCAAGGGTGAGGTGTTATGAGGTGGTAAATTGTGAGGATGATTAATTAATTTAATTAAAATAATTAGGATTAACTCAAGTGAGGTATCAATAATTAAATATTTGTAAACTTTCATGGTCAGTTTCAAACCCTAATTGTTTTGCAAGATTTGAATATCTAAAAAAAGTTACCTCAATTTTTTTGAAATTTTTTATTGGTGTTTTGAATTCACCCGAGTAAGATCCTCTCCAAATTTCAAGATTTTGAATTGTTTTGCAATTTTGTTCTATCATTTTAGGGTTTTTCAAAAATTCACTATTCATGCTATAATTTTGGGAATTTTTCTAAGTTTATTATATTTTCAGAAATATTTCCTAAAATTAGCTAGGATTTGTTCTCTAATTTTCTCCCTATTAAGATAATAACCTTAGAGAACCCCAAGCCCTAAATTTCTACCCTAACCTTGATATCCCAAGACACAAACCCTATATCATGACAAGGAGATCAACTAGAGGCCAATGGAAGGGTAAAAATCTCAATAAGGAAGATGTGGATTTTGAATTTTCAGCTTCGGGGGCATCAAAGATAGTCTTCCAACTTGAGGACAAGGTGAACAATAAAATGAACAATATGCTGGAATATTTTGGTCATAGCTTGAACATAATGAAGGGTGAAGTGATTTTAGAATTAGACAATAGATTGAAAACAGTGAAGGGTGACATGAAAATAGAATATGAGTCATTTAAGAATGAGTTTCTACTGTTGAGCTCATGCATGAATTATAACAATAATTTCCATTCAAGTTACATGGATTCCTCAAGCAATGCACACACAAATAAAAATATCTCCAACCAAGGAGGATCATCTGCACAACTTGGTGGATCTTATAGCCAATGGCGTAACAATATCCCAAAAGTGGAAATGCGCAAGTTCAATGGGAATGATCCAATCACCTGGATTAACCAGATGGATAATTTTTTAATCTTCATCAAGTCCAAAATGGACAGAAGGTATAAAATCCTTGTATTTGGAACCATAACAATTCACTTAGTATCATTGGTTGTGTACTCAAAATAAGAAGAAGGTTCTTAACGACACTTGGTCAGTTTTTATGGAGGAGATGCAAATGCACTATTTTAGTAGTGTGGCTGAGAACTACTTTAGCCAATCGGTAAAGATAAGGTAAATAGGGTCAGTAAACAATTATATTCAACAACTTTAGAGCTTGTCATTGTATGTGGATATAATTATATATGACAATCTAAATGATCTATTCCTGGGAGGTCTCAAGGATCACATCCAACATGAGGTATGAATGTTTGATCCTCTCACTGTTTATGAATCTATTATCATGACGCGTAGTGTAGAGGAAAAATTTGTTTCTAATGAAGTTAACACATATAAAAATATTAACAGTCCCACACCATCACTCCCTTAACCTACTAGATTGACTCTTCAACAAATTGAAGAGAGAAGAGAAAAAGGATTATGTTTTAATTGTGATGGAAAATACAATAAAGGACATTGATGTGTTGAAATGAAGCTGTTCTACATAAAGGCCATTAATGATGAAGAAAAATAAATCGAGGTTATGGATGAACTAGGGTTTGGAGATTCCTAACTTACGATTTCTTGTCATGCATTGTCAGGTGTTATCTCCCCACAAACCCTCAAGGTGAGGGGTCATTTAAATGAACATCAAGTAACATTTTTGATTGAATATAAAATCACAAATAATTTTATCAATAATAAGTTAGTTGCATGTTTGAATTTTTATTTTATCCAACCCCAAAATTTTAGGTCATGGTTGTATATGGAGGCACAATTAATTGTTCAAGGAAATGCCATAATATCAAACTTGATATGGGAGAATACAAGATAGATTCCCCTATGTTTACTATTCCTATGGGTGAAGCAAATATTTTTTGGGATTCCAATGGCTCTCAACCTTGGGAACAATTGAAATGAACTTCCAAGAATTATTAATGAATTTTTGTTCACAAGGAAATATGTTTGAGTTGAGAGGGTTACATGTAAAGTCTCCTCAAAGGGTGAGCTCTCATCAAATATAGATCATCAAAGGGGCCTACATCACAAATGTTTTCAATGAAATATAAATAACCTCTAACCTACATACCACCACATTCTAAAAAGAGGAGAAAAAATATTTAGTTATTGTTGAGGATATGCCATTAGTCAAGACACCTAAGAAATATATTTTTTCCAAAATCTCTCCTCATTTCCAGCCACCACCCACCATATCAACCTTGAAGATCCACGCAAAGGTTCAATAAGTCAAAGAACATATTGAACACTAAAAAAATAAGGTAATCCATGAGTATCAAATCAAGGAGAAGATTAGTGACAAGGCAACAAAAATATGGGAGGAAGAGGATTTCTTGTACCAACATCCAACTATCATCGACATTAAGGATTGCACTTATGTGAAGAAACATCTAGAATTGGCCAACATTGGGGAAATTGTTTCTTTGAAGGGAAAAGGCATACTGCGCCCTTAACCCTAGGTCATATATTGGGATATGGATAGTCGACTTGTGGCTAACATAATCTCTTATCATGTCATACCATCTTTATTTATCCATTCATATGCTTAGTGGGCCAGCCTTAGGGATTTGGATAGTAAAGTAGGGTATATATAGGAGTTAGTGAGTAGGATATGGTCATCATATTGAGCACTTGAGTTTTATTGTATGGCTTGGAGGTTTCCCCTCAAAGTGGATAAGTCATTATGCTTGCATATTGTGATGATTTATCAATATTTTGGAGTTCTTTGGCGTTCTATTGTTGTTGATATTCAAATATATTTAAGTAATTTCATTACATTTGGTATCAGAGTAATCAGTCGTGTTTGAATCCCACTTGGTTGGTTACATCGTGTAAGTTGTGGAGTCTATGTTATGTTTGTGGAGCCTGTTTTCATGTTAGAGTTTGGTACACCTTCCATGTGTTACACTCGGATATTTTTACGGCGGTCCCGCTCGCCGATCGAGCGGGTCACGGGGGTTTGGGGGGTCAGGGGGGTTCGGGGGTGAAGCCCCCGAAGCAAATTTTCATGGGTGGTTTATTAACCCATGGGTAATGGGTAACCGTTATGGGCTAGTTTTTGGGCCCATGGGTTTTTGGTACCCATTGTTTTTGAAACCCACCTCTTCATACCTATTGATGTACTTATAAATATGGAAATACAATAGGATATGATATGAGTGTGTTTTGTGAAGGTGAATAGTGTGTGAATTCGGTGTGAATTCTGGGAGGGTTTGTTGAGCATAGCTCCAAACAAGATCTGATTATTGTATTGTGAAGAGCTGTTGGCTTGTAATAAAATATGAGCAAGTGTTCTTGGTGGATGTAGCCCACATTGGGTGAACCACGTTAAATATTGTCTTCGTGTTGTGTTATTTTTCATTTTATGTAATTCTATTCATACTTCTTATTATTGTGATTCTGAGGAATTATTCCGCATTTATTATTAATTCCTAACAATTGGTATCAGAGCCTGGTTTGGTTTGCTGAAGTGTTGAATCGCAGGGAAAGTTTTTAGCTTGAGTGGGAGCTATGGCAGATAATGGAAGATCTAGGGTTGATAAATTCAATGGGCAGAATTTCAGTCTTTGGAAGATGCAGATGGAAGATTACCTTTATCAGAAGGATCTTTATACTCCGTTGTTTGAGAAGGTGAACAAACCCTCGAGCATGACAGATGTGGAATGGGATTTGTTGGATAGGAAGGCACTTGGGACAATTCGGCTGTGTCTTGCATCTTCGGTATTATTTAATGTTTCAAAGGAAAAGAATACAAAAGATCTAATGGATGCATTAGGGAAGTTGTATGAAAAACCCTCTGCCTCTAACAAGATATTTTTAATGAAAAAGTTGTTTAATATGAAGATGTCTGAGAATAGTTCAGTAGCAGATCATTTAAATGATTTCAATATGGTTGTGAATATGCTAGCTTCGGTTACAATAGAATTTGATGAAGAAGTTAGGGCTTTATTAATTCTGTGCTCTTTACCTGAGAGTTGGAATAGCCTGGTAATGGCGGTAAGAAACTCGGTTCCAGCTAACTCGAAGTTGAAGTTTGAGGATGTTGTAGGGGTGATTCTAAGTGAGGAAATGTGAAGAAAAAGCTCTGGGAATCTTCTACTTCAGGGAATGCTTTGACAGTGGAAACTAGAGGGAGACAGAAGAATAGAGGAAACCGTGGAAAATCAAAAGATCGGGCAAGGTCAAAATACAAGAGCAAGATTGTATGTTGGAATTGTGGAAAGTCTGGGCATGCAAAGAAGGACTGTTGGGAGCTTCGGGATAAGAAGAAACAACAAGAAGAAAACAAGGAGGAAAATGTGGCATCGGGTAATGTATGTCAGGATGCTTTGATTCTTTCTTTGCATAATATTACTGAATCTTGGGTTTTAGATTCAGGGGCTTCTTTTCATGCTACTCCACATAGGCATTATTTTGTTGATTATGTTCAAGGGGATTTTGGGCATGTTTTTCTTGGTGATGATGAGCCTTGCAGTATAGTTGGAAAAGGTTCTGTTCAGGTTAAGATGCAGAATGGGAATACATGGCTATTGAAGGATGTCAGACATGTGCCTACATTAAGACAGAAATTTGATATCGGCAGGGCAGTTGGGAAGTGATGGTTGTACTGTGATATTTACAGCTAACTCTTGGAAGGTTACCAAGGGTGCTCTTGTGGTGGTAAGAGGTAAGAAGGTTGGAACCTTGTATTTAACCACTGATAGTACTAATGATTGTAATCTTGTGGCTTCAGATGCAGATACAACATTATGGCACTATAGGCTCAGTCATATGAGCCATAAGGGCATGGACATCATAAAGAAGAATTTTCCTGGATATACAGAAATAAGTTTGGATTTCTGTGAGGAATTGCATATATGGGAAACAGAAGCGAGTAAGGTTTCTCAAGGTTGGACCTACAAAGAAAGAGAGTAAGTTAGAGCTGGTGCATTCTGATGTGTGGGGGCCAGCTCAGGTATCATCTCTTGGGGGTTCAAGTTATTATGTTACTTTTATTGATGATGCAACAAGGAAAGTTTGGGTTTATTGTATTAGAAACAAATCTGATGTATTTGACACTTTTGTTAAATGGAAAGCCTTGGTAGAGAATGAAACAGGTCTTAAGCTAAAATGTCTCAGGTCAGATGATGGAGGGGAGTATTGCAGCAATGAATTTGATGATTACTATTCTAAGAATGGAATCCGCAGGCAAAATACGATTCCAGGAACTCCGCAGCAGAATGGGGTATCAGAAAGGATGAACAGAACAATAATGGAATGTGCTAGGAGCATGAGGTTACATGCAGGACTGCCTCTTTCTTTTTGGGTAGAAGCGGTGAGCACAGCTGTGTACTTGATAAACAGAGGACCCTCAAGTGCCTTGGATGGAGGCATACCTGAGGAGGCTTGGTACGGTAAGAAAGTTGATTATTCATTTCTTAGAGTCTTTGGATGTGAGGTGTT
>JAHRHJ020003683.1:90000-129508 GCA_019776745.2 Taxus chinensis | reverse complement strand
AGGAAATTTTTTTTTTTCATTTTGTTGGTTCAGCCTTTTGAAAGTTGCTCTGCATTTGGCTTTCTTTGATCTGGTTCCGTCCAACCGCTCTTGCATTTGACACTTTCCTGGAATATTTGAGGCGTTAATAAGCCTAAGAAGGAAGGGAGTGCTGGGAATTGTGTTTGGCCGATTGTGGAAGAACAACTCGGCAATCAACGTTTCTTCGAGTTCTGGAAGAGAGAATACGGCACGTTAACCTTCTCTTGTAAAAATCTTTGCTTGATTAAATGTTTCATTAAAACAAACCCTGCTCTTGTTTTGGGATTGCATGATTGTTGTTGAGTTGATGGGAAATGGATTTTGTTTGTTCTGCTTCTTTTCGTTGGGAAAATGAAAAGGAGATTTGATTTCTGGTTTGCTCTGCTTGAATTTGTTCTTGCTCGAATCATGTTGGAAAATGATTTATTATAATTGACTGGAAGATTGTTAAATGGTTTGAAATGTGGGATATTCCTTTCACTGTTTCGTGTTGTTCGAAATGGATATAGAATGGGCAATCGCTTATGGTGAAATTGTTCTTTAAATACAATCTTTTTCTTTCTGTTTATATGAAGAACTGTCCGTGCATGTAAACAAAACGAGACAAAGTGGAATACGTCGTATATATTTCGATGAAATGGGTTTCACACTTGAATTTTGCTATCATTTTGGAAACAATACGGAAATATTTGTCTTACTGCTGCAGTTTTGTTTGTCTTTGTTGATTCTTGAATGATGTATACTGCCCTGTGCTGGACTTTTGAGACATTAAGGGAAAATTTAATTGATTATATACTAGATATATAGATATATATTTATATATTGTACTGTACCTTTCCTTTTATGATTGTTTTCGACTTCTTGAACATCGTTTATTCTTACAAACGAAAGGAAGAGAATAGTTGATGAAGTAGTTTCTTATATATGCTTTTGAGAAGTAGACCCGTCTCTCGACTGTTTGGGTTTTGGATGGAAGTGGAACGAGTTTACTGTGAGTAATTGCCCTCGAACCATAGGAAGTTTAAGCAATAATAGTCATGGTTGTACCTCTTCTTCTTGAGTATAAACTAAGCGCTACGTATTGGTTATTCGGTGGAACGGAAAAAGAACAACTATTTTTCCTTCTTAAAGTTATCTCTGAATTTTGTTCTCCTTGTTGACAGAATAAAGGTGATTCACTGGGTTATAGAATGCTGTTTGGTCTTCTTATATGAACTGCTAGACACAGTTTCCACTTGATTGAATTCTATGCAAAGAATGAATATATATTTCTATTACATAATGGAAAATGGGATTTCATTTGTGTTTGTGTTGAGGTTGTTATTCGGGTTGAATCTAATATCTGGAAGAGTGCTACTTGATTTGATTTTTGGTGGAAATACCAAAATTGGGATCTAATTGTGTTTTTTTTTAGTTTTGCTCTAGCTGTACTTAGCTTTGCATTCCCTCTAGTTCGGGTTTGTTCTTATAGAATTATGAACAGTTGAGTCCGAGGATTTGTTTGTACATTGGATTGAGCGGTACAGGCTGAGAGTTTTGTTTGATAATAAACGGCTGTTTCTTATCCTTAACTAAGCTGGTCTTGTTTGAGATGAACATGGATTAGTGTGTTCGATTTTTTCGTTTTTGAACAATGATGGTTTCATAGTGAAATTAAAAGAAATGAATTCTTTGTTTTCCCCTGCCTGCTTGTTCTAAACCTGATGAAATTCATCGTCATGTGAATAAATGATTGGCTGTAGGTACAGTAAGGAATAAATCTTATTTTGAACGGGTAGTTACTTAAGATAGATCATTATGTGATTAAGTGATTTGCATGATTGAATATTGTTTCTGTTAGTATGCGTGAAAGAAATATGATTGTCTTTATTAGGCAAATATATGGTATGTAACCTTATATTGTCCTTGATCTCGGATGTACCGAATGTTTGTCTAATCTGTTTTCGGTCTTATATGAGCTGAATTAAAGAAATAATGGATATGGATGATGACTTCTTCTTGATTTCATTTTAAAAGAAAAGCTGTTTTATAGATGAAACTATTCTCACTGCCAGAAAGTGAATTACGAGTTTTTTGTATTTTTGAAGTTTCACTCTGAACTTTATCTTAATAAATTGATTTCGTTGGTCCACTGTTAGGACCAGTCATGTGGAAGGAATAGAGATATTAACGAATGTTTTAGAAAAATGACTTTCTCTTTCATTTAGTTGAATTCCTGGAATTCGTGATGATGAATTTTATAGTGGCTTAGATGGAGCTACTTATGGGCTTGCTGTCGCTTCTTGTTTGTACTTGAATGTCCTTTAAATTTAACAGCTTCATGAACGGAAAGGAAAGTAATGATTTGATATCCATTTAGTTTCAATCCTTTGCATTGTTATTAATGAAAGGCGGGGAAAAGATCACTGTCTCTGTATGGCAAGCAAGCTACTTGAATTCCTAACTTTACAAATTTTGTAAATTGATCTTGCAAGATTATGTGGAAATTGGGACAGTCAATCCGCTTGCTGGTTGTGATTGATTTTTGAGAGTTTTATGTTATGCTGATCTCTCTTTTGTGGCTTTTCGAGATTGATGTTTTGTTGTTGTTTCATAAAAGCAGGGTTCTTTTTTGAAAAGTTAGTTATTTGAAGCCTCTAATTTTAAGGATAAGTGCTTAATGTGGTCTCAGTTTCCTTGAATTGACCCGTGCAATTAATTTGGGGGGGCGGATGGAATTTGATTAGAATAAAGGCTTGGCTGTTTTCTGATGCCTCTGATTAAATGGTAAATAAATTGTAATATTTTGTTTTATTCCTCTAGTGAGGAATTGCTGAACGAAGACATATATTCTTTCTTCTGTCCATATGTTGTATGGATGCTTTGTATAGAAACTACACCCAAATCAATTGTTGGCAAATGTACGCAATTATGAGACTTGAAATATTGAATACAGTTACAAGTGTGATATTTTCATAATTATATCAGTTTGATATTGTTATATAAATTGGGAATAAGATGTTAATTCTTGATTGGAATTGTTCATAGTCCTTGGATGGATTCTGAGTTGAACTGATTCTATTCCTTACTTAATACAACTTTAAGTTAGAACAATGCAATTCTAAAATTCATACTTGGGTAAAGATGAATTTTGATGACATTAAAAAGGATTACGAGAATCTGATTTTTATAATCAGAGGGTATTCAGGATTAGCTTAGAGCTAAGTAATATCATTTAAATTGGGATTATTCAAACTTCGTTTTCGAACCTCATTAATGATCCGTTTTGATAAAAATTCAGAATAAAGGATATAAGACACATATATCCTAACCACTGGACCTTAACTATGTAACGTTAAGGAGAATAATGAATACATTTCTCGACGTTTAGACCGCTCCTCGTTTAATGACGTCTAATAAGTTAATATCATATTCTTAAATTAAGTTGCAGTTGAAACATCTTGGCTAAGTTTAATAGTGTTAAACGTGATTATGTCCCGTCGGTACTGACTGCTTATCCAATGATTAAGAAATAAACCAGTAAGGAAATGTACCCTTCGATCGAAGGAGAGATTACTTGGAAAAAACTAATGGACTGATTTTAGTCCCTCTTAGTTATATAACAACTGCAAACAGAACTAGGATACAATGGGATCAGCGTGGATTGCTGAAAATGCCTTAACTATTAACCGTGTCTAAGTCACTTGTTAGATGTGTATCTCGATGGGAGTGATCTTGGCAGGACATTGCATACGCCAGCTACAGCAAGGTGCCTTCATGAAGATGGGGTCTTCGATGACGACACCATGTTGTTCAGCTGACATATAGGCAAGCCTCCCGACTAAAACATTGAGAAACCTAGGCTGAAAGTGTAGATCTTAGCTAGGTGGAGATAGGTATTATCTGGTATACGTATTGAACTCCGGAATACTAAAGATAATCAGACACACGAGTCAGGGGTAACGACCACCGTAGGTCTGCGTATCTTTAGTTACCAGGAGTGCCTTGTCTATACCCATTCATATTACTAGCTGAATCGAAGTTTAAACGGAATCGTAAAAACGATGAGGACTTGTGGGGGTGGTAGGACCAGGAAAGTGACCATTCTAGATAACAGGTGAAGTGGAAGTGAGGACGGGATTCCGTAGATGTGTATCCACATTCAGGAATATGATCATGCAAAAGCATTTGGAAAATCTTTGCCAAAGTATCGCAATTGCTGGTTGCGTTGTCCTTATCACTTAATTAAGATGCATGATTCCAGATGAATATCAGTAACGGAATTCAGATAGTATTCTTAAATGGATCCTCGATAACCGGGAATGTTATGAGAACAGTATATAAAATATAAACTAGCAAAACAAACATGAAGGATCGGTTTGTTTGCGAGTCATGTACATGAGGGATCGTTTGTTGCCGAGTCATGAAAATGAAGGATCACATTGAAAATCCGCCCATGAAAATGGAAGGATCGGTATTCATCGAGTCCAATTTACAGCAGCATATATAATCTGTTATAAGATTGGGGGGGGTGATGCATTGAAATGTGTGTTCCATATGGGTAATATGTGAACAGGGAACATTCGTTTTTAAAAAAATGTATGATCCAAACTAATGTTGTTTGGGCAGAGTAACATTATTAATCTTGAACGTGTGTTTGAATTTTATAATTTTCCCAATAACAGAAGAACGTTATATTATTAAAATATATATATAATATATATATATTTCCCTTGTTCTGGTGTTTTAAAATGCGATTTACAAATCAAGTGGATGTTTGGCTGTTTTTTGGCTGTACCTTATCTTATTGAATGCTTTCCACAATTCAAAGGCTGCCCCTAACTGCTGCAAAGCTTAATCAGCAGGCCTTGATTATCTTTCCTAGGAATGAATTTGATGCCAAAACCCTCAAAATCTTCCATGAGGTCCCACACCCTGTCCTTGTAGCACTTGAGTAGATCTTTTTTGGCAGCATACTGTCCCTTGACCTGATTTACAATCAATTCACTGTCACAAAAGAATTTGCAAGTTCTTTATTTTCTTCTTGATTGCGCAATGCATCCCTTGCACCAAGGCTTCATATTCAGTAGTGTTATTGGAGCATGTAAACTGAAATCTAAAAGCTAAATAGTACTTTACTCCTCAAGGTGAAACAAGCACGGCTCCACCTCTTATACCTTGTCTACTCCTTGATCCATCAAAAAATAGCTGCCATACCTCATTTTCATCTTCATGGTTTGGCTTGGTGATGCTAGGGATAGGCTGATTTCTCTTTGTGTATACAATAGACCCCTACCTCAGATTCTTCCACTTCTTGATAAGGATCAAAAGCATGTATCCTTATGCTTTCCCATTCATCAAGAGTTAGATCCAAGATACTTCCAACCTTAGTGTTAGCTTCATCAGAGCTTGGGTGATCTTCTTGATAAAATGCTGAGCAATTGGCATTAATCTGACTTGGAGTGTAAGGCTCAATATGGAAGTTTGCAATAGGTTCTGACCTGCTTGTGGCTTTGGTTCCATACCTTGTTTTGAACAGCATGTGTGACCAATCAGCAGACAAATATCCTCCAATCTTGGTTATGAAGTCTCTTAACAAACAAAGGGCAAAGAGTGGTGGAAGGTCTATGACTGATACATCTTGTAAAACAACAACGTTTGGACATGCATGCAAGGTAAGACTCAAGTTTCTTAATCACTCCAACTGTTATGCTACTGCTGTCCCATCTAGCTGCACGACCCCTTTGGATATTGGTTTCATATTGGAGCCCTCAGCTGATCAGGCTATTTGTTTAGCCATTACTGAGCTACTTGCCCCAGAATCTATCATGCAATTGTGCACTAACTAATTTCCAATGATCAATGAAACATAGAAAGGAGGGGGTTTCAACATTTTACCTTACTGGTCCTCCATGATTTCCCTCAGGCTGGGCAAGCATTTGTGAGCACTTTGTCTTACATCTGAACTTGTTGAGTCGAAGTTGGCCAGTCCTTCATGGCAGCTTGCAACAGAGTCTCTTTGGCCTGGGATGGATAGGGATTCCCACATTGACATATTGCCGTTTGTCTTCTTCATCTGATCAATGATACTGAATGGTGATGAAGGATGTCTTTGCTGTCCCTTGGTTTGCACATTCACTCCTTGCACGTGGGCAGCAACAACTGGTATTTGAGTTGGTCTAGGAGCTATTCTTGGATGCCCTTGTGCATTTGAAATTGGGCTTTTGCTTGCCAACCATTTGTGGAACCATGGAAGGTTGTGGATTGGTTTGAGCTAATGGTTGTTCTTCACCCAAATTCCTTCTTTTTGACCTTGTGTTGGCTTGCAACACCTTAAGAGATTACCTGGATTCATGCCACAAAAATCCTTCTGCTTGCCAATTTACCAACGTGGTGGCATTTGGAGCTGATTGTTGTTGGAATGTTTCTTGTTGTTAGGATATTTCCTTGACTGCCCTCACCCTCCACACCAGTAGTTGTTCACCATTAATGCTTGATTGAAAGCACCATTGAAGCACATGGATTGGTTATGAGGCTTCATTGCATGGAAAACACCAGTCATACTCCTGAGCAATGTTGTTTTGTGTTGGCACCAATGCCTTAGAGGCAGATATGGCATTTGGATTATAGGGCTGGAATGGTCTATTAGCAGGAGGCCTTGTTTTATTCATATTTGTAAGCTGGATTAGGAGGTCTTTGTGGTTGCTATGGCTACCTGTTACACTGAGTTTGGGGCTGGTAAGAAGGTATAAAACCTTGGGCTTGTTGCCTCTTGAGAGTAACCAGCTCATTGCCTAGGTTTATTGCAGTTGCTTCATGACTTCTTGAAGCTCATTTGGGGCACTTGGAGATGAAGTAGGAAGCTTCATTTGAACTTTGATTTCTAGGAGTGGGAGAAGGAGCCAAATTAAGTGCTTGATTGGTGTTTGGACTCTCTAAACTTGGAAACAATGGCATGTGAGGTCTAGGGGCTAGTTTTGCTAACTTGGATCAAACAATTTTCAGCCCTAATGGAAATGCTATAAGCCATAGGGATAGTTATGCCTCCCATGGACTGAATCAACATAGAAATATCAAAATTTAGAGCTTTGAGATAATAGAGAAAAGCATCTTTCTGCTGTTGGCCTGACTGCCACTGGAATTCTCTCCCAAGTCTTTTGAACTCTGAAGTTGAAATCGGTCAGCTGTTCATTGGGAGCTCTCTTGAATGGTTGTCAGCTGCTCCAAAAGAGAACAAGTTGTCTCCCTTCTCTCCAAATTGTTCATGAAGTTCTTTACACAGCTAATTCCAATTTGTGATAGAACCAGCTCCGAGGCTTCTAAACCATTTTAATGCTTTCCCCTTGAATGAAGATGTCAGCAATTTGACAGCCACTTACATCTCATTGATTTCCTGAATTTCACAAAGATTAGCAATATCTTTAACATGATCACCTGGAGTAGCCTGATTTTCTCCAGTGAAGTAGGGAATGTTCTTCAAGGCTGCAATTGGAATTGGATGTTGTGCATTGAGGGCAAGTGGGCTGTTTCCTATGAAGTTGACATAGGGGTTGTTTTGTGCCATTCTAATTGGTCTTAAAACCCTTGTTGACTAAATGACAGGCCTACCAGGTGGAGGAGTATGAAAGAGTTATGTTTGTTGGAGATGGAGACCTTTGAATCCTTCTCCCACTTTTCCTTACTTCTTGGAGATAACTGCATAGATATTCAAATAGCACCTCTTCTTCTCCAGCTCTTGACCTTGTACTAACTCTTCACATGAGTTTTAAGGCCTACACTACTGAAACCAGTTGATTCTTCTCCTTGGAGTCGCCAGATGTGCAATTTATAGCTCTTTTGAAGAAAGAAAATTGTAGTAGATACACATCAACTTTGCTGCAATAAAAATGAGACCTCTAAGGTCTCATCGGGCATGCCAAAACTGTTGTCACCAATTAGCATCACCCCTGGATGTTGCAAATCAGATGTTCTAGGTTGATCATGATGTTTAGAGCATCCAGTGTGATTACACAACATGGAAACCTCTTCTCCAAGTGTGGGACTTATGAAAATGAGAGAAGGAATCTCCAGAATAGAGGCTAGTTCCTTAAACTCCTCTGATTCAGATGCTATATTTTACACAATGTACAAAGGTTTACTCAAAAACCTAATCCTAACTCTAAATTACAAGGACACAGGGTATAAAAGATGGAATAAAAATGAAACCTAAACTAACAGATGGTGATGCACCGAAAGGAGTGGTGAACACATTTTTTGCCATGTAAATACAATCCATTCAAATGTCATGCAAGATGCAATGTACACAGGAAACACAACTTTGCAAGCTGATAGATGTAATGGGGAGGATGCTTAAAATGAAGTAGAACAATACAAACAGAGGACTGAGAAGCATTCCACAGAGTTTGCACTATCAATTCACATGTAAAAAGATCTCTTGCATTCCACTACAAAATTCCAAAGAGGTATAAACCTGTTACATTAACATGTGAAAAATGTCTGAGGTTCTGACAACTCCATCAAATTCACCTGGAGGTGAAGAGAAGAAGTTTGTTATGCCAAAACAGGAATGTTCAACCATGAAGAAATGAAGCCCCTCTTTGGCAATTTATAGTACATGGGTCGAGCCCGGGAAGAGAGAGGAACATGAAAAATGTATGGGAGCCATCCACTTCTATTGATGGATTTATTTTATCTAATTATAGCAATGGGTGAGGACCTTACAAACCCATACCCTATCATTTTTGACCATATTGTGAGAAGAATGTGACCCATTTTGCATTAAATTTGATTGTTTGAAATGTTGGTTCTGGCCATAGACACACGTGCCAGAGACCGTTTCCTTGATTTTTCTCTCTCCAAACTGAACCAAAAATTCAGAAATTGACCCTAGGAATTATGTAGAGAATTTTCAACATCTTTCCAATTGATATAAAGA
Organism: Taxus chinensis; assembly: GCA_019776745.2. Lineage (NCBI taxonomy): Eukaryota > Viridiplantae > Streptophyta > Pinopsida > Cupressales > Taxaceae > Taxus > Taxus chinensis. The sequence goes on along the minus strand of JAHRHJ020003683.1, from coordinate 120,573 downwards.
ACGTGAAAATCTGAGATTTGGATCAAAAGTTATGGTCGATTTGAAAATAATAGGCAAAAGAGTTATGCAGACTTAAAGCGGGTTGACAGGAATTATAAACTGGGAGAGAAGGTCTTTCTTCGGGTGAAGCCGAAAAAGAGCTCAATAACTTTTGGCAAGGCTGCCAAGTTGTCGCCACGATACGTGGGACCTTTTGAAATTGTTGAAATAATCAACCCTGTAGCTTATCGTCTAGCATTACCTCCTGCTTTGTCTCAAATGCATGATGTTTTTCATATTTCTTTGCTTAAGAAATACGTGACAGATTTATCACATGTGCTGAATTGGAATTCCTTGCAGGTCCAAGACCCAGGAATAATCGTGGTTAAGCCCATTCGAGTGTTGGGAACTCACCAGTTGTACTTAAAGTGAACCAATGTAAGGTCCAGTGGGACCAGTTCAGCGAAGAAAGTGCAACTTGGGAAAATCTCGAAGAAATGAGATCTACTTTTCCACATTTGTTTAATCGAATTTGAAATTCAAAAAACTGATAATTCTACCAAATTTAGACAATTATTAGTCTATTGTACAGTTGTCTTAAAACGGTGTTTTTAAGAGTGAATCTGTTTTTGGTATGAACTTATGAATGGAAGGACAATAACTAAACTTTGTCCTAGGAACTCCTTGATTTGTTTAATCTGATCATCGGGATGATGATTCTTTAAGGAGGGAGGAATGTAACACCCTGATTTTGTAAGTTATCATGGTGATTACTTTTTCATATGTTGTAACTGCTGAAATGAAGGCAAACATGTTAAGATATATTTTGATCTTAAGGGAATGTGTTGCAAATCTGGATTCTTGCATGCTATAATTTATTTACATGGGACAGACAGTTATTGTTACTTGTGTGTTTGCTGATGTGACGACAAATTGTCGTAACTTGAATTCCAACTCTCCGCTGATTGACAGCACTTGAATCAATTCCAACTGATCCAAGGTATGCTGTGGCCTTCTTGTAATCGCTTTGTCGACTTACTCTTGAACCGAATTGAAGGTTGATATAAATGTGCAGCACCTGATTGCAGGTATGAACAGTTGGCACATAGATGCCAACGGAAAAGGGTTCGATTCACGAACCATACACTGTCGTAACGTGAGACCCCGTAAGGCGAGGAATGCCTGGGATACGGGTGGCTCAGGCATGTTAACAAGGGACGGAATGTCCTGTACAGTGTTGAAATTGGAAGTCAGTCGGAAGACTTGACTGGAATGATTGAAGTTTGATTAGTGTTAGGTGTTAGAGGGAATTAGATCCTAATCTAATCCTAAGCTCTACCTTACATCCTAAACTACTATCCTAAGTGGATTTTTAAATTATATAAAAAGGTGGAAATAGACATAACTTCTATTAACCTAAAGACTAGGCTATGACCTAGGTCGAACACTAATATGAATCCTAAACTAATCCTAACCTAGAAGGGGACACACAGACCCAAGGGAAAAGATAAGGATGAAGGGTCTTTAATGGCATTAATGTGAAGTCCTTACGTGGACAGTGCCAGTTTGGCGGGAACAGGGGAAAAACTAGAGGTATCTAGTTGGTTATGAAGCTAAACTTGGTTTTGCATGCAAAATTTGAATTTGATGGTTCGCCAACCCAATTCGGCGGTGGCGTGAGAAAATAGGAAAAAGGCAGAGCCTTTAATGCATTTAATTTTTTTGGTCTTCGTGACCAGTCCGCCTTGGAAAGTGTATGGAGGAAATTTTGATTGTTTATTGTGTTGTTCAGATTTTTGAGAAGTTGCTCTGCATTTGGTTTTTTTTGCTTGGTTCAGTCGAACCAGTTTCATTTGGTTTTTATCACTGTTCCTTAAAAATTTGGAGGCTGTTGCTGAGCCTGAAAAGAAAGAAACTGTTTGGAAGCTCATTGCTGTTGCCGTGGAAGGAAACACCTTCTGTAAATGCGGTTTTCTTTGAGTTTCAAGAAAGAAGTTGCAGGCATGTTAAGCCCTTCTCTTTAAAACACTTTCTTTACTTAAGCGTCTCATTAAAAAAAACCTGCTCTTGGGTTTTGGGTTTATTCGATTTTGCTATCATTGTTTGGAATGAAATGGGTAAAATCGTTTCTTGCTGTTGTGATTGATATGTCCTTGCATTTTTTTTATTGAGTGGAAACACCTCCATGTTGTGCTGGGTTGTTTGACAGTAATGGAGAAATTCGTTATGTGTATTATGGAATTGTACATGTTGTATGAGTTGTTTTCATTATTGAAACAATCGTTCTTTCACTAACAAACTAGAATGATAGAAGCAGTAGTTGTTTGAAGTTATTTCTTATTGAAATTTTTAAGGAAATAGATCCTTTTCCTTCTGTTGTTTTGGTTTTTGATGGAAATGGCATTTGGGTTTTCCATGAGCATATGAACTCGATTTGAAGGAAGTAACAATAGCAATATTTTTATTGCTGTGCCTTTTTTTGTATATGGAATGAACGAATACGTATTTGGGTATTCGTGAAAGTAGGAAAAGTTAACTGTTTTTCTTCTGAACTTGCATATGATTACATTCCTTCCTTGCTGTGAAGGTAGGATGATTTGTTGTGTTTTATTGATGCTATTTGGTCGTCCTGTTCGGACTGTGGACACGATTACAAACTTGGATTTGCATTTCTGAGCAATGAATGAATATTTATGAACTGTATTTCCTCTTGCCTTGGTGGAAAGTTGATTTTGTTTTGTCTTATTTGATGCGGTTTGATCTCCAGTTCGGACTGTAGTTGTGAACAAGAACTCGGCTTTTTATTTCTATATAATAAATGGAAAATTATGGAAATAAGTTGGCTGATTGGATCTGTCTTGACTGTACCTTGTTGTGCATCTGATATCCTATGCGGGTTTTGATTAATAAGGGTATTGTTGTATGAAAATCGCATTTTGGGTTTTGTACATCATTGTGAATAGAAAAATGGATTCGGGTAGAAACATTTATTGGCAAGGAATTCAAATTAAGTCTTCATTGCTTATGGTGTATTGAATTGAAACAGTTCAGACTATGTGATTTTGCTATTCATTGTTGAACGATTGTTCAGTTGTCATCATGAGTTGAGCTGTCTTGGTAAGGTAAACACGAATTGGGTGTTTTATTTCCTTGGTAGAAGATGACTAGTTCTTACTGAAATTATAGGGAAACGAATTCTTCTTTTTTTTCTGTTGTTTTCGATTTGAAAGAAACAGTATTTAGGTGTTTATTGAACTTTATAAGTTCAGCTTGATAGATGACAGTGGCATTTAAATTGTTTCCTGAGTGCTATGTGTTTTCTTTTTTTGTACAAAAGGAATATTGTAATTGTTTCATGTGGCCTTCTGATTTTGCACTGTCATTTAAAAAAAAAAAAATCCGACTTGACTATTCTTGTTGAGTTTGAAGAAAATGGTTTGTTTTCTTATTGAAAGGTGAAAGGAATGAATTTTTCTCTTCTTGCTGTTGAATTCTAGAAATAGCATTGGAAGCTTTACTGTGCATATGATTTGGTCTTGCTGTAGGTAACAACAATGTGCAAATTGCTATTATGAACTGTATGCATTCATGGATATAGAAGGTCATATGAATAAGTGATTGCGTGATTGTATAACTGTTTATTTGGTTAAAAATACAGTGAAAGAAGTATGGAATCTTCTAGTACAGTAAGTACATAGTATGCATCCTTATACTGCTTGTTCTATGATAAATACGATGTTTTACTAACCTGTTTTTGGTATTCGTATGAACCTGAATTAAATGAAGTATTGATAAGGATGATAAATTCTTCCTTGTTTTCATTTAAAGCTGATTATGAATGAAATTATTCTTGCTGCTGGAAAGTGAATTCCGAATGGAATTTTGTAAGTTTCACTCTGAACTGTTATCTTGATTTGTGTCTCGTTTGGATTCAATTTTTAGGACAGTCATGAGGAAAGAAATAGGAATGTGGATGGATAACCTTGGAAAAATGATCTTTTCTTCTTTCATACAGTTGGAAATCTGTAATCGTTTAAGAACGAATTTTGTATTGCTTGGGTATGAGCAACTATATTTATTGTTGTTTGCTTTCTCTCTCTATACTTGATTGCTTGGAATCAAATGAGATGCATGAACTGAAAGGAAAGTAATTGGTTTACATTTCAGTTAGATTTTATCCTTTGCATTTATACCACTAATGAAAGGAAATGGAATTGATAGCCGTTATGTTATAACAGCGGTATGCTTACTTTTATTCCTAGTTCTTACAAATATTGTAATCTAGAACTTGTAATGGTTATGTGGAAAATAGGACAATAATTCTTGGCTGATTGGGATGGTATTTTGATGGTTCAGTTGTTATGCTGTCCATTCTTTTTGATGCTTAATTCTTGATTGATGTTCATACTGTCGTTTCATAAAAGCAGGGTTCTTTTATTGAGACAGTTAATTAAAGCACCTCATTTTAATGACAAGTGCTTAATATGCTCAGTTCATTGAACTGACCCGTGCAAGTAATTTTGCAGATGGAATTTGATTAGAATGAAGACATGGTTGTTTTCTGATGCTTCTTTTGATTGTCTGAAGATGAATTGTATTTGTTAGTTATTATTCCTCTACGAGGAATTGTGAAAAGAAGAAAGTACATTCTTCTATCTATGAGTTGTAATGATGTTTTATATAAACAAAGTCCAGTCAGTTGGATTGGCAAATGTATGGATTATGAAATGGATTGATGAATACAAATACAAGTGTGATTTTTTAATAACTATATCAGTTTGATATTGTTGATTAAATTGGAAATATAATGTTATTTCTTGATTTGGATTTATTTAATTGTCCTTGGATGGATGTTAAAAGGAATTGATATCTATTCTTACCTAAATGCAACTTTTAAGTTGAAATGTGCAATTAGTTCATACTTGGGTAAAGATGAATTTTTAATTGACATTAAAAAGGATTAGGAAGAATATGATTCCATAACTGATAGGTATTCAGGATTAGCTTGGAAGCTAAGGAATATCAATTAACTTAGGAGTAGTTGAACTTCGTTTTCAGGACTCCGTTAATAACCTCGTATGTTAAATTCAGAAAGATAAGGATATGGGATAAATATATCCAGAGCTAATGACCTTAACTATGTAAGGTTAAGGAGAATAAATGAATACATTTATTGGGAATTAGACCTCGTTTAAATGACGTCTAATAAGCTGAAATTCTGAATTTAGTTACAGTTGTGAAAAACTTGGTTAAGTTTAAAAGGTTAAACTTATCACGTCCGTCGGTAATGGGTTGCTTAATCCAAAGATTAAGAAGAGAACCAAGTAGAGAAAATGCAGCCCTTCGGTACGAAGGAGAAGATGCATAGCAAGCTAGAGGATGGATTTAGTCTCTCTTAGCTACATACAACTGTAACGGAACGAGGATAAAGGATCAGCATGGTTGCTGAAAGTTGATCTTAAATATTAAGATCATATCCAAATCACTTGAGCAGCATGTGTACTCTCGATGGAGGGATTCCGTAGGACATTGACATACGCCAGCTACAGCAAGGTGTCTTCATGAAGACGGGGTCTTCATGACGACACAATGTTATAGCTGACATATTACAATGCCCTCCCGAATTAAATCATCAAGAATACATAGGCTGAATGTGAAGTTCTTGGCTGGGGATAGGAGTATGATCACGTATACAGAAGTGACTCCAGAGGACTAAAGATAACTAGACACACGGAGTCGTGGGGAACGACACCGTATGTCTGCGTATCTTTAGTTACCATGAGTGCCTTCCTATATTCGTTCATATTGCTAGTTGGAAATTGGAAGTTTAGAATCTGACCTTAAATTGAAAGGACTGGTAGGAACCAGGAAAGACCATTCTAGATAACAGGTGAAGTGAAGTGAAGGACGTATTCCATTGATGTGTATCACATCCAGGAATATGATCATGCAAAGCATGTGAAAATCTTTGGCCAAAGTATCGCAAGTGCTGGTTGCGTTGTCCTAATCACTTAATTTAAGATGCAGGATGTCAGATGAATATCAGTAACAGATATTCAGATAGGCTTCTTAAATGGATCACTTCGATAACCGGAAACGGTTAAGAGAACTTGTATATATAATATACTATGCATGAACGAACATGAAGGATCGGTAGTTGCCGAGTCATGAAATGAAAGATCGTTGAAACTCCGAGCCATGAAAATGGGAGATCGGCAGTTCTTCGAGTCATTTACAGCAGCATATAGAATCTGTTATAAGATTGAATGGCATTGAATGTGTGTTCCATATTGTAAATATGCGAACAGGGAACATTAGTTTTAAAAGGAAATTGTGTGTTCCAAACTGTGTTGTTTGGGCAGAGAACAATTATTAAAACTTGAACGTGTGTTTGAATTATATAATTCATAACAGAGAACGTTATAAAAAAAAAATTCCCTTGTTCTAGTATCTTAAAATGGGGATGTTACAGCATGGGTGTGAGGAGGCCCCATTTGTGACCTGTGTATGCATCAGTCTCATGTGCGTGGCCTGCGTGTATGTGCGTGTGCATGTGCATGTACATGTCTGTGTGCGTGTGCGTGTGTGTGTGCATGTGCATGTAGGTGCTGGATCTATGGGTGTAACGTGTGCCGGCTCCTGATGCGGTATGCTAGTGTGGGTTTTACCCCGTGTCTCCTGTGCATGTGGGTGCGTGTGTGCCTGGATGCAATGTGTGTGTGTAGTGTGATGTGCAACTGTGCCTGTGTCTATATTAATGTGCCCGTGTGCATGTGCACCTGCTCATGTACATGTGTTTGCATGTACTGAAGTTGGTCTAGTGCACCTGTACTGTGCATGTACATGTGCCACTTGTGTGCCTGTGAGTGTTCGTGTGCATGTGCGTGTGCTTGTGCATGTGCGTGTGTGTTGTATGTGTGCATGTGCGTGTACATATCTGTGTCCTGAGTGTGTGTGTCAAATGGTTCATGTGGGTGTGGAGTGTGAATGTGGGTTCTGCTGCTGTGGGTGTGTGCCTGTGCGTGTGTGTATATGTGTGTGCGCAAGCACATGTGCTTGTATGTGTGCATGTGCATGTGTAATCGTGTGCGTGTAAAGCAACCGCTTATTTGCTATATGTGTGTGCCTGTGCCTGTGTGTGTGTGTGCCTGTGATGTGCGAGGGCATAAGCATTCAGTGTGTGCCTGCGTGCATATGATCCGTGTGTATGTGTCTGACGTGTGGGCCTGTGCGTGCATGTGTGTTTGTGTGCTGGAGTCCACTCTCTATGCTCCAAAACTCTGAATACCTCCTATTGTGTGTGTGTGACCACGTGTTTGCATGTGTGTGTGTGCATCCTGCTCATGTGTGAGTGTGTGTGCATGTGCGTGTACATGTCTGTGTATCTCTGTGTGTGTTTTCCTGTGTGTGCCCTCTGTACTGATGTGTGTGTGTAAGGTGTGCATTAACATCCTGTGTGTACATGTGTGTGTAAATGTGTTGTAGGATGTGCATGTGCATGTGCCTACCACTTGAGACCAAGAAACAAACTAGGAAAATTATGGAATAATTTTTTTTTTTTATAAGAAGAGTCTTCAACCAAGTCGCAAGATACTAGTTTGAAACTAAATAGGTTCCAGAACAAATTCTGATTAACCAAACACAATATTTCCATTTTTATCTTATAACAAGTTTACAAGGCTCCAATCTGGAGGTTACAAGTTTTACTAAGGTTCAGGGAGAAATTTATCGCCAGGCCTGCTCTCTATCAAGCCCTGAACTTCAACTATATTTTTCAAACACTTAGAGTTATCAAAACTTTCCTAAACTAGGCTCATTGGATAGGAAATTTCCTCACCTTTCCAACCATATAAAGAAGTCCTCCTAACTCCTTGTAAAACTCAAGTTATGGCCGGGCGGAGTTTTAGGGGAAAATTTTCCCTTGGAGGTCCGCGGGGATAGGGAGAAAATTGGGAAAATTTTCCCAATGCCACGTGTCATCACGTGATTGGTGCGGGCGAGAGGGTCGAGGGGAAAAATTTGAAATTTTTCCCAAAACCAAAGTCTCAATTTTCCAAAGGAAAATTTTCCTCCATGCCTCCGCACTTGCTCAAATGGCCACGTGGCGCTTTGTGATTGGCCGCGGGCGGCGGAGGAAAAAGTGAAATTTTTCCAAAAGGGGCAAAAAGTTAAGTTTTCCATTTTGATCAGTGCACCCCCCACGTGTCCACGTGTCAGAAATTTGGAAAATTTTCCCAAGTGATTGGTTGGGGGCCACGTGGTGAATTCTGATAGGAATTTTTTTTAGGAACTTTTTCTAAAGTTCAAAATTTAAATTTTTCTAAGGTCGAATTATTTCGTTTTTGGTTTGGGATGGCCATTTTGAAGTAAAACTTCAAATGGCCATAACTTTTGATAGGAAGCTCCATTTTTGGAAAACTTGGACTTTCCGGAAATCTCTCGGAGTCCTCTTTGCACATAAAAAATCAATTTTAGAATTTGGTAATGTTTCAAGGGTCAATTTTAAGAAATAGATCTGCAGGGTTTATAATTTTAAAACTGGCAATTTTCAACTTACAAATTTTATAAAAATTGGACTCTTCCTTCACTCAACATGTCAAACAGACATGGAGGATCAACTTAGGGAAGAATTAGAATGTTTTAAAGGTGTCAATTTGATCAATTTATTGAAGTTGCGTTTTTATCCAACAAGGAACAGAAAACGACTTAGGAAGGGGATTGATTCAAAATTGGATTGATTGAATTGTTTTCTCAAATTTTCCTTGTCAAGCTGGGTTCAGAATAGTCTCAGCATGTTAATTCATAGTATTTTTAAATTGATTGGGAAGTATAAAAGTGAACTGTTCTTTTTTTTTAAAATGTACATTACCAGATTTAACTTTAAAACAACAAGTTGTTGCTTTAAATTTGGTTTGTCTCTTTTTTTTAAAAAAATTCAAACAACAATGATTCCTAAACTTAATCCAATGTAGTTTCTTATCAAACATCCATGTAATTCAAACTAAAAGCATCTCTGAGTTTCCAGTTTTGATATACAATTTTGCAAGAAAGAATAACATTTAATTTCATTTCATATGCATCTTCTCAACATAAAAAAAATAGAGATTCTTATTCTTTTCAAAATGGAACTTTATCCTTTGACAGCAATACAATTTTACAAGAACCAATGCCATACTTCTATTGAAAATCAAATAACATTACAACTGATCTCTTTTCCAATTTGATCTGATTTCAAATTTCAAATACAAGTATGAAATGTTCTTCCCATTTTCTTTTCAAACTAAGCAGAAAGATACAATTCATTTCTACATTTGAATTTCAATGTTAAATATACAACTGTATGACAGTCTTTTCCAATACAGAGAATAGAATGTTTCATCTTTACATTTCAATTAAATTTCAGACTTCCATTTACCATACAATGGCTTCACATTACAAAATTATACAACTCATCCACGCGAAGTGGGAAGGGATTACAAAAGTTTTCTCAAAGAGATGACTGTCAAACTGTATTCTTCTTTCTCCAAACAGCAGCTTGCTGATTTCTTCATTCTTGTAACTTGAATCACAACAAGGAAGGGGGAAAGGCAACACTCTCCACCCAACCAAGATACCCAATGGGAAAATAGAAGCCATCTTTCCCCATTGGCCCCCGAGCCCCAACCATATTGAAATGGAGCATGATAAAACAACACATGGCAACATAGCTTCTTTCACATATAACATACATTCACATGCACAAGGAAATGCACAAACAAAAAGATGTAGTTCTCAACTACAACAACAATTCCAATCAAAACAAAGGCTCCTTCTCCAAGCAAGCAAGCCAAGCAAGAGCAAGAACTATGGAGGTCTCCTTATGCCTCCCATGTTGAAATTGGGCATCCACCTAAAACAAACCACCAAAACATAACCATCCCATAAACCTTATCCCTCCTCAACCCCTCCTTATCCCTCCTCCAAATTTATCCCTTATACCTCCCCAAAGTAAGAAATGCAAGCATATTCTTTTCCCTAGGTGGATCCCAACCAACACTCCCTCCACAAGACAAGTGCCAATGGTAAATCCCTTATCCCTCCTCTGATAAACCTCATAGTCTTCTCTCCACACCATGCCCTAAGCATTCTACCCATCCCTCTAAGAATTGCAAACACAAATACATTCAAATTTCATGCTAAAAGAGGGAACAACAACAATTTTAAAAAGTGAGAGCCTACCTCTCCATGATGGAGACTTGTTTCCAAAACAGCAGTTCTTTTTGCTCAAAACACAGTCCCAAAACAGCAAGGTAAATGTATGCACAATCAAATCCTCTTCTTCCACCAAGAAAGCTCCAAAATGCAAGAGAAATTTGACCCAAGAATGAAATTTCCAACCTTCAACAACCACAAAATGAGGAGGAATTCAAATTTTAAAGGAGAGGGTGGAAGAGGATGATGTGGATTCCAAGTGGGATGCCACATCATTTTTCTTCCTTCCCCAAGAGTGCAATCCACATCAACAACAAATCACCATAAAAGAAAAATGACAAATTTACTTACATACACAATGTAGCCCATACCCCAAAAGGAATGCATTTAAATTTTGTAAGACAAGTGCAATCAATACTTAAACAAAAACATGTCAAAATGTAATAAAATAATCTGATTTTGACTCCAAATTAATAAACATGGTTGGTGGAGGATTTTGAGAGGTGTGGGACAAGTTTAACTTGTCCCACAAGCCTCGAAATTTGTCCTCCAAGTTCAAATTCGAATTTCAAAGAGGAAGGAGTGTTTGACCTTCTAAAATCAGCCTTACAACCTCTTACAAATTCTTACACAACCCATACTTGGTAACTTACACACTCTTCTAAAATGCATTAACTTCTATGACATTTATTTATGACAACCTTTTGACATAAGATTTATTTAATTACCATAAGGTTATAAAATATATAAATCAAATTTCATTTTCAACCAAGGCAAAAACATTTAATTTCACATTCCACATCCCATTTAATTTAATTAAATTTTAACTATATGACTCCCACATAATACTATCATATTTAAATAATTACAATAAAAGCACATTACAAAATAAAATACACACAACAATAAATAAAAAGGGAACACATAATAAACATACACACATATATGCCCCTATGGTCACAATAATGGAAATCCCCCCATGGGAAATCCTAACAACTAAACACACAATCAAACACAGTTGCCATGGTGACCTTGTTGATTTCACACTGAATTCCAATATGGTTAGTCTCCAGTCCCCCAACATTGTTGTGATTTTAACCTGCAAAATGCAAAATACCTCCTTCGGCCTCGTGGCCACATCAGAACATCCAAATGATATAAGCAACATAAAATTATTAATTTTAAATCACAACAATATCAAGGATTCAATATTTATCATTAAAATTCAATTTGTAACTATATCATCATCCAATAGATTTCTATACTAGAGCTATTCATAATAATCAATGTCACATGTCTAAAATTAACATCAATAACCTGTCCATGTCAACTAGTATATCATTATCCACATAATAATAAAAATGTCTCAATGATCCTCAAGCACAATAACTGAATCCAGATCAATATTAATCCATAGTCTAACATCTAACCATCATGCTAATCAAAACATGATAATGTCCATAATGATCCATGAGCTAGTATATACACATCCTGTTACATCAAAATATAATAATATCCAAAATATGATCAATAGAGTCAGGATCAGTATCTAAACAGTGTCAAAGGAGAGTGGGCACTACATCCCCCTCCCCTTAGACTCGACTTCCTCCTGGAAGTCACTGGAACAAATGTGGAAACTGCACTCGTAACACAGTAGCATCCTCCCAAGTGGCTGCAGTCTCATCATATCTGTCCCACTGCACCCGTACCTGATCAATCTCTCTGCCTCGAAGGCCCAGGGTCCTGCGATCTATGATATGGATGGGCTCCACCATCAACTGTCCCTGATCCTGCACCTGTAATGATGTCCAATCCAGCACATGAGAAGGATCTGTGATATATCTCCTAAGAACAGAAACATGAAACACATCATGTATGCGAGACAAGCTGGGTGGCAATGCTAGACGGTAGGCCAACGGGCCGATACGCTCCAAGATCTCAAAAGGTCCAACGAACCAAGGAGATAACTTAGAACCTTTTCCATAACGGATCGGGCTCTTATGTGGCCTAACACGAAGGAAAACCTTCATGCCCACATCAAAATTACGCTCGGTTCTATGCTGATCAACGTACTTCTTCTACCTATCCTGTGCCTCCTGCAATCTCTGCCTGATCAACACTACCTGCTGCTCCATGTCCTGTAAGAGAGCTGGTCCAAGAGATACTCTATCCTCCAACCTATCCCAACTAAGGGGTGTCCTGCACTCCCTACCATACAAGGCCTGAAAAGGAGCCATGCCTATAGAACTCTGGAAACTATTATTGTAGGCAAAACTCCACAAGGTACAGATACTCCTCCCACTTAGACTGCTGATCCATCACGTACATCCTGAGCATGTCCTCCAAAATTTGATTCACCCTCTCAGTCTGTCCATCTGTCTCTGGGTGATAGGTTGTGCTGAAGTTAATCTTCATCCCGAGAACATACTGCATGGTAGTCCAGAAATGGGAAGTGTATAAAGGATCGCGGTCACAAATGATCTTTCATGGAATCCCGTGCAACCTGACAATCTCATCCAAGTAAACACGTGCCACCACACTAGCTTTATAGGTGGTCTTTACTGGTGAAAAGTGAGCTACTTTTGTCAATTTATCAACCGTGACCATGATGGCATCGTGGTGATATCTCGACATTGGTAACCCAACAATGAAATCCATGGAAATGGTGTCCCATTTCCACTCCGGTATAGCATGAGGATAGAGAAGGCCAGCTGGATGCTGATGCTCGGCCTTCACTTTCTGGCACTCTAAACAACGTGACACAAACTGAGCCACATCCCTGCGAAGACCTCTCCAGTGATATAACTGTCTCAAGGTGGCGTGCATCTTCTTCACCCCAGGATGGGCTGAATAGGGTGCACGATGTGCCTCTGTCAAGATGTCCTGCCTCAAGCCTCCATCTCTAGGAACATAAATCTGACCTCTGTGCCTGAGAAGACCATCTGCCTCTAGTGAGAAACCATCAAATTTCCCCTCAAGGGGTCTCTGGGACTCAATCTCTGCTCGAGCTGCAATGTAGAAATTGTCAAGAGGAAGCTACTGAAGGATCCTGCTCCGTAAATCTGTGCTCATTGAAGTAGCCATGGTCAAATGCCTCCAGCTGCTGAGAGCGTCTGTAACCACATTCTCCTTCCCTTTAACATGCTCTATCTCCATGTCATACTCACAAAGCAACTCCATCCAACGCCATTGACGAGCGTTTAGATTGGGCTGAGTGAAGAGGTGGCGAAGACTCAAATGATCTGTCCTGAGTGTGAATCTCCGACCAAGAAGAAAGTGTCTCCATCGAACTAAAGCATGCACAACTGCCGCAAGCTCAAGATCATGGGTAGGATAATTAAGCTCATGATCTTTGAGTTTGCGAGACTCAAAGGCTACAACTCTGCCCTCCTGCATAAGAACACCTCCAAGGCCTGCCAACGAAGCATCTGTGCATACAAAGAACTCACCATGTGGATCCGGCACTGCAAGAATAGGTGCTGTAGTGAGGCATCCCTTCAGGGTCCTGAAGGCCTGCTCACACCTGTCTGACCAAACAAACTTCTTCCCTTTCCGCTGAAGGGAAGTGATGGGGTGTGCTATCCGAGAGAAGTCCTGAACAAATCTCCTGTAGTAGCCTGCTAACCCCATGAAGCTGCGCACCTCTGTCACTGTAGTGGGTGCTGGCCAATCCATAATGGCTCTAATCTTGGAAGGATCAATTGCGATACCTTCCCCTGAGATGATATGACCCAAGTACTGTATCTCTGACTGAAAGAAAGCACACTTCTCCAAGTTCCCGTAAAGCTGCTGCTCACGAAGACACTGAAGAACCTGACGAAGGTGCCCCTCGTGCTCCTCACGCGTACGCGAGTAAATCAGAATGTCATCAAGAAAGATGAGCACGAAGTGATCTAAGAAGGTCCTGAATACCCCATTCATCAAACTCATAAACACTGCGGGGGCATTTGTCAAACCAAAAGGCACCACTGTGAACTCATAGTGCCCATACCTCGTACGAAAAGTAGTCTTATGGATGTCTGTCTCTGTAATCCTCAACTGATGGTACCCAGACTTGAGATCAATCTTAGAGAACACTGTGGCTCCCCTCATTTGATCAAACAAGTCATCAATGCAAGGTAGGGGATAACGATTCTTGATCGTTACCTTATTCAGCTGGCGGTAGTCTATGCACAACCGCAAGGATCCATCCTTCTTCTTAACAAAAATAACCGGTGCACCCCAAGGGGATACACTAGGATGGATAAGGCCTTTCTCTAGAAGGCCTTCCAGCTGCAACTTGAGCTCACAGAGCTCTGGGGTGGTCATCCGATAAGGAGCTCGTGAGATAGGCTCTGCTCCTGGAACCAGATCAATATGGAAATCAATCTCACGTGGGGGTGGCATCCCTGGTAGCTCCCCTGGGAAAACATCTGCATACTCTCTCAAAATGGGATGGTCATCTAGCGATGGTCCACTAGACCCATCCTCTATCTGGTCACTGACTGTAACTGCATACATCTGACAACCCCATCGCACACACCGCTTGAGCTGCATAGCAGAGATAGTGTGAATAGAAACAGGTCTCCTGACCCCAGAAATCACCAACTCAACTCCAAGATCGTCTACACAAGATATAGTCTTATGATAGCAATCCATCCTGGCCCTATGTGCAGACAACCAATCCATGCCTAAAATGACTCCATACGAGCCCAAAGGAAGTACGCGGAGATCTAAAGTGGTGGTGAAAGGTCCCAAGTTAACAACACACTCCTTTACTAAGGAGTCTACAGAGACCTTGGCTCCCGAAGCCATCTCGACATCCCAACTATGACCTTGTCTAACAGCCACCAGCCTGCATCGCTCTACCAAGGATGGTGCAATAAACGAATCAGAAGAACCAGAATCAAACAATATAGAAGTAGGAACACCTCCAATGCTACCTGTAGTCTCAATGACCATGCTCTGGTGCTCAACCTAGCGGTTCTCAACCACTGCATAGATCCTGTGACTCCATCCCATGTCTCCGACTGTAGGCTATGAGATGGGTGCCTTACCCTTATTAGGGTTATGGGGGCAATCTCTCCAAAAGTGTCCCGCTACTCCACACCCGAAGCAACCACCTGAAGTCCTCCAAACTGCAGCACCGCCAGAAGGTGCCCTAGAGGTAGGTGCTGTGGACCCTGATGATCTAGCCATAGTCTGTTATGGCCTCTGTGGTCGAGCTCCTACTGACTGAGCTCTAGCTCCACCCTGTGTCCTGGTGGGACCCCTAGGAGGCCCCATGCTCTGACCTCTCTGTGCATCAACTCTCTGAGGAGGCCTAAAAGGTGAGCGGGACTGCTGCTATTGCTGCTGTGGCCTGAAAGATGACTACGAAGAATGCTGACCACCACGAGGAAGAGGAGCTGACCCCCTCGATCTACTATCCTGTAACTACTGAATACGGCTCCTAACCCGGTCTCTAGCCTGCTGGGTTTTACCCCGAGTCTCCTCTGCAATGTAGGCCTTCTCAACGGCCTCTGCTAATGTTTGTGGGCAGTGGATCCGAACAGCACACAATGTCTATATTAAGACCCCGAATGAACCTGTGGATCCGCACTTGCTCATCCTGCATGTAATCAACGTACTGAAGTAGGTCAGGAACCTACTCTCATACTCGGCCACTGTAAGGGAAGCCTGTCGAAGGTCATGGAACTCATCGATCCTCTATTGTATGAATCTCCGTGGCAAGTATCTACTCCTAATCTCTCCTCAAACAGTTCCCAAGTGACTGTCTCTGAATCTATATGGAGCTTCTACTCCTCTGTCCTCCACCATACTCCAGCTCTGTCCTTCAGTAGATGGATCACAACACGAGCTTTCGTGTTGCTAGAACAAGGACAAAGCTTAAAGCAACCGCTCAAGCTAACCAGCCAGGCCTCTGCCTGAAACCACCTATGTCACCTGAATAATGTGAGGGCCTAAGCTTTAGGAGCTCCCTGATATGATCTGCAGCTGTGGTCTGATGGCCTCTAGGCCTCTCTACCTGCCTGTCCCTGAGCCTAGGGCTCCGAGACCTCTCTCTCTGTCCTGAAATATGGTCACCATGTCCCCTCAAAGGAGACTCTACTCTAGCTGACTCTCCATGAAAATTATCTCCTCCATCCTCCTCACCCTGTGGAGGAGGTGCATGTCCCTCAATGGAAGTATCTCTATCCTGTCTGCCTGAGTTCCCTCCTACTGATCCTCCACGTAAGGCGGCATTAACATCCTGGAGGGTCTGTAAAATCTGTGGTAGGATAGATGCTAAACCCTGGTCTAGTGGTGGTGGTGGTGGTGGTGGAGGTGGTGGTGGTGGTGACTCTGAGCCTCTGTGAATGTTCCTCCTGCTCCGTCTGAGCTCCCTGCATAGACCAGAGTGGGAGTTAGTTTCATTACCTTGAGTTTTCTTCATTTTTCTAAGTTTACTAACATGTCTAATTTTCAATTAGTTTTGTTTTCTAGATTATCAATTTGCTAGTTTTAGGTTTCAAGTCTCAATGTTTCTAGTGTGCCCAATGGTCAAAGATTTTGAACCACTGCTCTGATACCAAGTGTAAATGCCTGGCAACTACCATTTGAGAACCAAGAAACAAACTAGGAAAATTGGAATATTTTTGGGGGTTGTATAGGAAAAGTCTTCAACCAAGTCAAGACACTAGTTTGAAACTAAATAGGTTGTCAGAAACAAATTCTAATTAACCAAACACAATATTTGCCATCTTTATCTTATAACAAGCTTACAAGGCTCCAATGCCCTGTGACGCGAGACAATAAAATCTTCCGTCGCGCGTCTGTAGCCTCCGACCTCTACTTGGGCTTATCAAAAAATCTCCGTGTTGCGCATCAATATCTGTTGTACCTGCTTGTCGCGTGTCACTAAGGCCTATTGACGTGCGTCAACAGGCCTTAGTGACGCGCATCAATAGGCCTTAGTGACGCGCGTCAATAGGCCTTAGTGACGTGCGTCAATAAGTGCGTCAATAGGCCTTAATGACGCGCGTCACTAAGGCCTATTGACGCGCTTAGTGATGCACGTCACTAAGGCCTATTGACGCGCGTCACTAAGGCCTATTAACGCGTGTCATTAAGGCCTGTTGACGCGCGACAGCAAATATCCTGTCGCGCGTCTGCAACCTCTGCCCTCTTCTTGCTCATCGAAAAAAACTCCATGTCGCTCGTCAACAAAATCTTTGTCATGCGTCTACTATGTGTCAATATCTACAGTATCTCCTTGTCTGCAAACCCTCCTGATGTCGCACATGCATGTTGTAGATAACTCAACCCATTCTTCATCACAGTGTCTATAATCTGACAGATATACTACCTATTGTTGTCCTGCTACAAATTATAGGAACTTCCTAGAATGTGTTCTTATCCTCTTGATCCATAACTTAATCAAGACATGGTTTGCCATTTATCCTCCAGAGTTGTGAGGGAACAAATCCTTCTACCAAAACACTAGTTTCTTGAGAGAGATATATCAGTTCACAAGATAAAATTTAAGGGTTACATGCGAAGCCGACCCCTAAAAAAAATTAAAGTGTAATTTTTAGGCTAACAGGTCACTGGCCCGTGCCAAAAGAATTCCTCTTACTTTTCAAAATTTTCAAAAATAGAATATTCGCCATATTATGAATATTCGCCACTAAAATTTTCCCTGCCAATGGTCCAAGCTTTTGAACCACTACTCTGATACCAAGTGTGATGCCTGCTTCAATTACCACTTGAGACCAAGAAACAAACTAGGAAAATTATGGAATAATTTATTTTTTTCATATAGGAAGATTCTACAACACAGGTTGCATAGAGAAACTAGTTCTGAAACTAAATAGGTTCCAGCACAAATTCTGATTAACTAAACACAAGATTTCCATTTTTATCTTTGATAACAAGTTTACAAGGCTCTAATTTGGAGGTTACAAGTTTTACTAAGGTTCAGGGAGAAATTTATTGACAGGCCTGCTCTCTATCAAGCCCTGAACTTCAACTAGATTTTTTACATACTTAGATTTATCAAAACTTTCCTAAACTAGGCTCATTGGATATGAAATTTCCTCACATTTCCAACCATATAAAGAAGTCCTTACCTAACTCCATGTAAAACTCAAGTTATGGCCGGGCAGAGTTTTAGGGGAAAATTTTCCCTTGGAGGTCCGCGGGGTTAGGGAGAAAATTGAGAAAATTTTCCCAAATGCCACGTGTCATCACGTGATTGGTGCGGGCGAACGGGTCATGGGAAAAAAGTGGAAATTTTTCCCTAAACCAAAGTCTCAATTTTCCAAAGGAAATTTTTTCTCCATGCCTTCGCACTTGCTTAAATGGCCACATGGCGATTTGTGATTGGCCGCAGGCCAGCGGAGGAAAAAGTGAAATTTTTCCAAAAGGGCAAAAAGTTAAGTTTTCATTTTTAAATCAATGGGCCCTCCCTACCACATGTCAACACGTGATTATTTGGGGGCCATGAGGTTGCGGGGAAATTTGGGAAAATTTTCCCAAGGCAAAATTTTCAAAAAGTTAAGTTTTTTTATTAAGGGTCTGCCCCTCCAAGGTGCCACGTGGAAACTTCTGATAGGAGGAGAGGTTGGTGGGGCCGCGGAAATTTTTCGGAAATTTTTCAAAAGTTCAAAATTTAAATTCTTCTAAGGTCGAATTATTTCATTTTTGGTTTGGGATGGCCATTTTGAAGTAAAACTTCAAATGACCATAACTTTTGATAGGAAGCTCCATTTTAGGCAAATGAGGATTTTCCGGAAAGCTCTCAGAGTCCTCTTTGCACAGCAAACATCAATTTTAGAATTTGGTAAAGTTTCAAGGGTAAATTTTAAGAAATCGATCTGCAGGGTTTTAACTTACAAACTGACAGTTTTAAACTTACAAAACACTTTATAAACACATTGGACTCTTCCAGTTCACTCAACATGTCAAACAGACATGGAGGATCAACTTAGGGAAGAATTAGCCATGTTTTAAAGGTGTCAATTTGATCAATTTATTGAAGTTGCATTTTTACATCCAACAAGGAACAGAAAACGACTTAAAAATCATGAAGGGATTCAAGTATTCAAAATTGGATCCAAATGCATTGAATTAACCCATTCCCTGAATTTTCCTTATGAAGCCGGGTTCAGAATAGTCTCAACATGTTAATTCAAAGTATTTTTAAATTGATTGGGAAGTATAAAAGTGAAAGTGTTTTTTTTTTTTTTCAAACTGTACAAATACCAAGATTTGACTTTAAAACAACAAGTTGTTGCTTTAGAATTTGGTTTGTCTCTTTTTTGATAAAAAAAATTCAAACAGCAATGATTCCTAAACTTAATCCAAAGTAGTTTCTTATCAAACATCCATGTAATTCAAACAATAAATAAGGTCATCTTTGAATAACTTTTGACCTGGACACGTGGCGAGTTCTGATTGGCTGCGGGCCTGTTGTTGCAAATCAGCAGCACCCCTGGATGCAAATCAGGTTTCTAAGTTGATGTTTCAGGCATCCAGTGTGATTGCACAACATTGAAACCTCTCTCCAAGTGTGGGACTTGTAAAATGAGAGAGGAATCTCCAGATTAGAGGCTGGTTCCTCAAACTCCTCTGATCAGATCTGTTATTTGCACAATTGCAGAGGTTTGAATCCTAATCCTACTCTAAATTCCAAGGAGACAGAGATAGAAAGTGCAAAAATTGAAACTAAACTAATAGGTGATACACCAAAGGAGTGGTGAACACTTCTTGTTCATGCAAATTGACACAATTTCATAAAATGCAACATGAAACATCATACACAGGCTGATAAGATGCAATTAGAGGTCTGAAATGAAGCAAGACAATACAAACAAAGGACTGAAAATTGATCACAGAGTCTGCACTGTCATTTTTCACTGTCAAAATCCTTGCATTTGCAACATCAAAGAGGCAAAAACCTGTTACAATCATGAAGAAGGTCTGATACTTGCAAAAATCACTTGTTGAAGGTGAAAGAAGAAGCTTGCTATCCAAAAAAAAATGTTCAACCTCAAAAAATGAGCCAAATCTGGCTTTTACAATGCATGGGTCGAGCCCAGGAGAGAGAAAACATGTAAAAAACATGGAAGCCATTCCCCATTGAATGAAGATGCATTAAAACAGCATGGGCATCCTTACAGACCCATGCCCTGACATTTTTGGCCATGCTGAAGAAGAATGCGACCCATTTTGCATTAAAACTGGTTGTTGAAACGTCATTTCTGGCCATTACCATGTGCCAGAGGTGTTTCTTGATTTTCTCTCTCCAAACTCAACCAAAATGCAAAATTGACCCTGGAATCATGTAGATAATTTCACCAGCTTTCCATTGATATAAAGAACGTGAAAATCTGAGCTCTGGATCGAAAGATATGGCGATTTGAAAATTTAGGGCAAAAACAGGCCAAAATCGGATTGGCGGGAAAAAGTTTGAATTTTTACCCATTTGGTCTTTGCAAAATTTTTAAATTTTCCCCCCGCTCCACCACTCCAGGTGCCACGTGGCAGCTTCCTATTGGCTATGGGCCTCCTGAGGGAAAATTTCCCACAAAAACTCCGCCGAGCCATAACTTGAAAAATATGAGGAGTTAGGAGGAAAACTTTACCTTTCTGGAAAGCTGAGAGAGAGCTCTATCCAATGGTGCCATTTTTAGAAAGATTTGAGTGCCTAAAAATAAAAAAATGGAGACTGAGGCACAAGAGAGGTAAGAACACAAGGAGTTAGCCACAAAAATGAGCAGGGGCACATTTTGGATAACAATTTTGGCGACTCAGAGGGGTCATCTGCCTGCTAGATGAAGATACCAGTTGCCTGAAGCAGCCCATTGGGCATGGAGTCATAAAATTTTCTGTTCGGAACCCCAACTGACTTAGAATGTTGCAAGGAGGAAGATGGAATATCACCTGATGGAAACAAGGACTGCAAAACATCTCCAGGGACAGCAAGCCTGTGCCAAAGCACTTAGGGAAAGCAAAACTAACCTACAGCAAAATAATGTGCACAAGCACTTGGAGGAATGAAAACCTAAGCTAATATTTACAAGGTGGAGAATTTCCCTTTAGTAGCAATGCTTTAGATAGATTCCATTGACTGGAATCTGCAGTTCTTCACCATCCAATGAAGACAATTGGAAGGCATTGCTTGTCCTTACACTTTGTGACCATGTATGGGCCACTCCAAATGGCATCAAATTTTGAATGCCTTCCCGGTTTTGCTCTATCTGCATCCCATTTTAACACTAGATCTCCAACTTGGAAAGATCTACTCTTGGCCTTCCTATCAAAGGTCTTCTTGATCAAAGCTTGATCCTTCTCCATTGCTTGGGATGCCTGATCTCTGATCTCTTGGAGCTCCATCAACTCTGCATATCTCACCTCCATGGGCCCAAACTCTAGCAACTCTAACTGCTTCATGAGTTCCAATGTTGGCAACTCAAGTGACATGGGCAAGATTGCCTCTCTTCCATAAACAAGCCTGAATGGAGAGTTACCTGTGGATCTCTTGGGAGTTATCCTATCAGCCCATAAGGCTGATTTCAGTTTGGTATGCCAAGACCTCTGATTCTCATCAAGAGTCCTCCTAATGATCCTCAACAAGTTCTTGTTTGTAGATTCAGCCTGGCCATTACCCTGAGGGTAGTAGTTTGATGAAGTACTTAGGTAGATCCCATTCTTGACAGCCCACTCAGTCACCTTGGATCCAATGAATGCTAATGCATTATCTGAGATTATTGTAGCAGGTATGCCAAATCTGGTTACTATCCCCTCATAGAAGTCTAAGATGCTAGACTCATTTGCTTCCTTGAGTGCTACTGCTTCAGTCCACTTGGTGAAGTAGTCTGTGGCTGTCAAAATCCACTTATGCCCTTGGCTTGAATTGGGATTAATGACTCCAATGAAGTCCAAACCCCATTGCATGAATGGCTGGTCAACTGAAATTGGATGCAATGGAAGGGCAGCAAGCCTCTCTTTACCTGTGAAGAATGCACAATTCTTGCACCTTTTGATCCATGCAAAGCAATCACTGAAAATCTTGGGCCAATAATAACCAGCCTTCATGATTTTTAGAGCTGTCACTCTTGGTGCAAAATGACCACCAGCTGATCCACCATGGAACTCTTCCAACACCCTATGAATCTGATTTGTGCTAATGCATCTCAGCAGCACTCCATTCACATCTTTCTTGAACAAAACACCATCTACTATGGCATATGGGACAGCCTGCAATCTGAAGTGTCTTCTTTGGGTTTTGTTCATCTCTGGAGGGCATAGGCCTATGCTTAGGAAGTGCATTATACCTTGGGTCCAGCAAGGAGTGGGGACAACATTATCCTCTTCTTGAGTGCTACCTTGCACATGGCTGTCTTGAACTGTCAAAATAACCTCTTCTTCATTACATACTCCATTTTTCTTGCCCAGAATCAGCTGCTCACACAATCCTTTTCCTCTTACCAGCTTGGTGACCTTGATCTCAATGTCATACTCCATGACACGAGTGATCCAACCTGCCCTTTTCTCATTCAAATCCTTGTTGAGGAGGAAGTCCTTTACTCCTGCATGAGAGACCAACAACTGAACCTTGTTGTTTGAGACTAGATGCTTGAATTTCTTCAAGCTTCTGATTACTGCAAGTACATGCTTCTCAATAAAAGAATATCTCACCTCATAGTCATCTAGGCTTTGGCTGAAGAAAGCAATTGGCTGCTCATCATTGTCCTTGTTCTGCTGTACCAAAATGGTGCAAAATAGTATCATTACCCCCAAATGCATAGAGGATGAAATCCTTGGAGAAATCTGGGTTGATGAGAGTTGGTGCTTGAGAGATGGCTTCTTTGATTGCTTCAAAACTCTCCTTGCCTTCTGCTATCCATTTGAAAGCCATGCTTTTCTTCAACATCTTGGTGATAGGCTTGACAAGGGCTGCAAAATCTGGGACAAACCTCCGAACAAAATTTATTGATCCCCAAGAAACTCTGAAGGGCCTTCTTGTGGCTTGGCAATGGTAGTGCTCTTATGGCTTCAACTCTCTCTGGATCAATTGCTAATCCTTCTTTGGAGACAATATGGCCAAGGAGCTTTCCTTCATGTGCTAGGAAGATACACTTTTTAGGATTCAAAGACACTCCAAATCTCCTACACCTTTGGAAGACTTGTCTCAAATGAGAGAGGTGGTCTGCTGCATTTTTGAAAAACACAGTGATATCATCTAAGATATATCAAACCATCTTGTTAATCAAACCTTTGAACGCCATTCCATGTGCTCTTTGGAAGTAGCTCCAGCATTGACAGCCCAAATGGCATTTTCCTTATGCATAGGTTCCCCATTTGGTTGTGAAGGCTGTCTTGAACTGATCTTCTTCCTTCACCATAATCTGATTGTACCTTGAATAGCCATCAAGCAATGAAAACCTTTCACCAGCACACAACTTGCAAAATTTTTCCATAGAAGGGAGTGGGTAATGGTCCTTGAGAGATGCTCTATTCAAATCTCTGAAGTCAACACACAATCTGATCTCTCCACTCTTCTTTCTGACTGGAACTAAGTTGGCAACCCAACTAGAATGCTTGATTGGGAATATGATTCTTGACTCAATCAACTTGTTCAATTCCATTCTCATTGTCAGGCTCCTGTGTGGTTGACTGGCTTTGTTTCTGCCTGGAATGGGCTGAGTACACTGGATCCAATTCAATAGTGTGCTGAGCTAACTTGGGATTGAAACCTTTCAAATCTTCATAGCTCCAAGCAAACACATCAGGGAATTCTTGACAAGCTGTATGAACTCATACCTTGTCTTGCTTGGTTCATCTTTCCAATTTGATAGTGGTTTGCTTCCAACCAAGATGTACTGAATCTTCTCTCAGTGACTTGGGTTTGCTTTCTCTTTCAAACTGATCATTGGGATTGAAAATGACTCCAAAGTGTAAGTCCCAATGGGAAGTTTTAGTTCTCAGCTGTACCATCTTTGGTTCCATACTGCTGTTCCAATTTGAACAGCATCCTGATTTTTAGCTGAGAAATAAGCCTCTTCTTGGAAATGTGAAATGTTGATCATTATCTCAAACATAGGGAAAATTGTCTTTACAGTGGTGGAAGGCCTTATAATTCTGATACATCTTGTAAAACAACAAAATTTGTGCATTCAAGGTAAGTCAAGTTTCTAATCACCCCAACTATTGTTACTGCTTCCCATCCAACTGCACTACCCCTGTTGGATATGGTTTCATATCTATCAATGAAATGTCCTAGCCCTGATTGATTATTTGCTTGAGCATCAATGAGCATTCTTGGCAAATCAATCCTGCAATTGTGTACCTTATTTAGTTTCAAATGATTAATGAGACATAAAAAGGAGGTTTGCTTCAACATTTTACCTTGTTTGTCCTATGATTCCATTCAGGCTGGGCAAATTTGTAGCACCTTCTCTGTCATTAGAACTTGCAAACTGATTCTAAAAATTGGCTTCAGTCCTTCATGGCAGCTTGTAACAAATCTCTCTGGCCTGGGATAGATAAGGATTCCCACATTGATATATTTACATTTGTCTTCTTCATCTTATCAATGATTACTAAATGGTGATGAAGGATCTCTTTTTGTCCCTTGGTTTGCATGATTCATCCCTTGGATGTGGGCAGCAACAACTTCTATTGCATGAGTTGGTCTAGGATTCTATTCCTGTAGGCTGCCCTTGTGCATTTACAAGGTGGATTTTGTTTTCCAACCATTGGTGGACCATAAAAGGTTGTGGATTGGTTGGAGCTAAATGGCTGTTCTTCACCCAAATTCCTTCTTTTTGACCTTGTGTTGGCTGCAACACCTTGAGAGACTGTTTGATTTATGCCAAAGTAAATCCTCTGCCTGCCAGTTCACAAGTGTGGTTCATTTGGAGCTGATTTAAGTGGAATGTTTCTTGTTGTTGAGTTGTTTCCTTGACTGCCCTCACCCATACACCAGTAGTTGTCACCATTAATTCTTGATTCAAGGCACCGTTGAAGCACATAGATTGGTTGTGAGGTTCATTGCATGGAAAACACCAATCATACTCCTGAGCAATCATTGTTTTGTGTTGGTTATCCAATGCCTTAGAGGTAGATATAGGCATTTGGATTATTTTCAGGGCTGAAATGGTATAATGTGTTGGCAGGAGGCCTTGCTTGATTTAGATTTGCAAGCTGAATTGAGTGGTCTATGAGGTTGATATGGCTTGAGCCTGTTAGGTTGAGCTTGATGGCTGAGAAGGATGGTCTCCTAACTTTGGGCTTGGCCTCTTGAGAGTCACCAGCTAAATAATGGTTATCAATTGGTGATACATGACTTTTGAAGATCAATTTATGGGGCACTTGGAGATGAAGTAGAAGCTTCATTTGAACTCTGATTTCTAGGAGTGGGAGATAGGAGCCAAATTAGGTGCTTGATTAGTAGCCTTGGGATCTCTAAACTTGGAAATGATGGCATGGGAGGTCTAGGGGCTAGTTTGCCAGCTTGCATGATCAAACAATTTTCAGCCCTAATGGCAATGCTATAAGCACATAGGGATGGTTATTTTCCCATGGACTGAATCAACATAGAAATATCAGCATTTAGAGCTTTGAGATAGTAAAGCTAAAGAACCAGATCTGCTTTTGGCCTAACTCACTGGAATTCTCTCCCAAGTCCTTTAATAGATATTTGAACTTAAAATCAGTGAGCTGCTTTTTTTTCATTGGGAAGCTCTTTTGAAGTTGTCATGCTGCTTCAAAAGGGACAAGTTGTCTCCCATTTCCTCAAACTTTTACATGGAGGGCTATACATAGCTGATTTCAATTTTGAATGAACCTGGTAAGTTAATGGATGTGAACCATTCAAAGCTTTCCCTTTGAATGAAGTTGCCAATATCTTTCTCAATAGGGAACTTGATATCTTGGATCTCATGGATTGCATAAATGTTCTCAATTCCTTAATCATTTTCTGATAACCAGGTGGGTTTTTTCTCCACGTTTTTATGGAATGTTCTTCAATGCTGCAACTTGGATTGGATTTTTCTAGCTTGAGAGCTAGTCACCAATTCTGTAACATCTTAGTGAAATTGACATAGGGGTTATGTTTTCCAAGCCATTCTAATTGGTCATTAAACCCTATGATTTGACTCAATGAAAGGCTCTTCCAGGTTTATAGGAGTTGATATATAGAGTTCCATATGTATGGAGATGGAGACCTCTTGGATTTTCCCACTTTGCAATTGATTCCAGTTGGAGGATAACTTTAGTCAAATAGGTCAAACAAACCTCTTCCTCTCCATTATATAGACCTTGTGTTGATTCTTCTCATGAAACATTTTCAGGTCATGTTTTCATTGCCAAAATACTTACTGATTCTTCCCCTTGGAGTCACCAGATGATGCACATTTATAGCTCTTTTAAGCAAGAAAATATTTAGCAGATGCACATCCAACTTTTCTGCAACTGAAAATGAGCATCCCACTTAGACATGGAAAACTGTTGTTGCAAATCAGCAGCACCCCTGGATGCAAATCAGGGTTCTAAGTTGATGTTTCAGGCATGCAGTGTGATTGCACAACATTGAAACCTCTCTCCAAGTGTGGGACTTGTAAAATGAGAGAGGAATCTCCAGATTAGAGGCTGGTTCCTCAAACTCCTCTGATTTAGATCTAGTTATTTGCAAATTGCAGAGGTTTGAATCCTAATCCTAGATTCTAAATTGCAAGGAGACAGAGATAGAAATTTTGCAAAAATTGAAACTAAACTAATTGGAAATACACCAATACCATGAGAATGGTGAATCACCATTGTTCATGCAAAATTGACAATTAATGCAAAAATTAACATGAAACGAAGAATGTAGAGTAGTGGGGATTATTTGGAACTTTTCCTGAGCCAAAAGTTCATATAACATCAGACCCAAAATTTGCCAAATCTTTCTTGATCTTCCAAGAATCCGTCTTGGTCAGGTATGGTTTGTCGTTATAATTTTCAAACGATCTAGCTCACTGTAAGAAATCCTACAAAGTCTTAGATTTTTGCGTTCTACATATCATATGGAAAGTTGGTGATCATTATCTACAGGATGAACTCGGCTACAGGTTTTAGGTATCCACTTTTGATGGAGTTTGGAGTCCAGAGATAAAATCAAGAAACTCCTTCTGGCACATGGTCATGGACAGTCAAATGACGTTTCAACCACCGTTTTTAATGAAAAATGGCTCGCATTCTCTCCCATCATGGTTAAAAATGTCAAGGGATGGACTTGTCTAGGGGAGACCCCATGTTGTTTTATGAGCATTTTTGGTTGGTGGTTGAAGCTCTCCTGTGCACGTTTTCCCACGTTTCTCTCTCAAACTGGGGTCGTGGTTTGCACATGTAAAAGTCAGATTTGAGATTCATTTTTGTAAAGGGAGAACATTTTTCATGTATTGTAACTGATCCTTTTTCTTCCTCAAATGGCCAGTGAATTTTGAGGAAATTTGCTCAGATCCTTTCCATACTATATGTAATACCTATTCTTGCCTCTGGATCACTGTAGACATGTAACTGGTCATTTCCAGAGTTTTGATGTTGGATTTATGTTCTGTAGATTAAAAGTCTCCCTGAATTTGAGACTTTCATTAATCCTATCATTGCTTTATTGCTCATTTCCTTGACCTTTAATTATATTTTGATCAGGTTTGTGCATGATTTTGTGCTTAATCATTTCCCTTGTGATATGTGTCAATCTACATGACAGCATCAAAATGTCTAACCACTCCATTAATGCATCACCTTATTAGCATTAGTTTCACTTTTTTGCATTGAGTCTATCCTTGTGCCTTTAGAATTTAGAGTAGGATTTTGAGGTTTAAAACCTCTACAACTTGTGCAAGTAATACATAGTTGATCAGAAGGAGGTTGAGGAACCAGCCTCTAATCTGGAGATTCTTTTCCCATTTTTAACAAGTCCCACACTTAGGGAGAGAAAGCTCAGTTTTTTTCAAGACTTGCTCAACCAAGATGTGACTGGGAAATATCATACCTTATTAAATCTGATCAACATCCAAGGGGTACTGCTTATTTGCAACAACAGTCTATGTGTGTGACAAGATGCGTTTAGTGTGTCTGAAATGAAGTAATCCAATGAAAAAAAAAGGACTGAAAATTGAATCACAGAGTCTGCACTGTCATGTTTGTGTGTACTGTCAAAATCCTTGCAAGAGTGCATACACCTGTTTACGTTCGTGTGCCTGTTGTGAAATGGGTGAAAAATAAAATGCGTGATACTTGCAGGAAGTATCACACTTGTGTGAAGGTGAAAGTACCAAGCTTTTAGTGCAAAAAAAATGTGTGCATGTTCAAAACATGCAGTGCTCAATTGTGTTTCTATACAATGCTTGGAGTCAAGCCATTTTTTGAAAGAAAACATGTAAAAAACGTTGGGAGCCATTCCTTATTGAATGAAGATGCATTAAAACATCATGGGAATCCTTAGTGCAGGACCCATGTCCTGACATTTTGCGTGGCCATGCTGAAGAAGAATGCGACCTAATTTTGCATTAAAAATTGGTTGTTGAAATGTCATTTCTGGCCATGTACCCACGTGCCAGAGTATGTTTGCACGTGATTTTCTCCTCTCCAAACTGAACCAAAATGTGATGATTGACCCTAAAATCATGTAGATAATTTCACCAGCTTTCCATTGATATAAAGAATGTATGCGAAAATCTGAGCTCTGGATCGAAAGATATGGTGATTTGAAGATTTAGGGCAAAAACAGGCCCAAAATCGGATCGGCGGGCAAAAAGTTTTGAATTTTTTACCTCGTTTGCATTTGGAAAAAAATTTCAAATTTTCCCCCATGCTCTGCCACTGTGCCATGAGCACATGTGTAGGGTCCTATGGTTAGTGGCCCGCTTGGCTCATCCGTGTGTGTGTGAAAATGTTCTCCCACAAAAAACTGGACACGTGGCATACGTGTGAAAAATCATTCGTGGTGTGTAGCTTGTGAAAAACTTTGTCGGCCATTTCACCTTTCTATGTCCCAGATGCGTCCCTCGCTGTATCCTTTTGTGCCCATGTCCCAGACGAAAATTTGCTGTGCCGATGTGCATGTTTATGTCCTGTGTGTGCTGTTTGAAGGTGAAGACACGTGGCGTGATAGCCATGTGTGCGTGTGCAGTGTGGCTTTTGTTTAACAATGCTCTTGTACGTCCCTCACGTGGACTTTGTGTGTGTGCGGATGTCCCAATTACTGCATGTTGCAAAACATGTCTCACGTTAGGACAGGAATCCTGAAAGTAAGACTCAAGTTTGTAATCACTGTTGCAACTATTTTTACTGTGCCCATCCAATTGTGTCACCCCTTTGGATATGGTGTCCATACTGCGTTCCCAACTGCATCAGTGTATTTGTTTGGCATTACTGTCTACTGTGCCCCACTGCCTGTCATACAATGACAAATGTACTAATTGAACCGCCTCAATGCGTGATCAATGTTTGCGTCGTGTGAAAATCGGCCGATTCGCGTCCCACGCGTGTACTTTGCTGTCCTCCATGATTCCTAACTCAGGCGTGAAGTAAGCATTTGATGATGCACCTCTGCTCTTGGCCATTTGGACTTTTCTGAAGTCCCGACGTCCTTCATGGCAGCTGTGTGAGCTGTGTCTTTGGCCTGGGATAGATAGTGATTAGCACATTGATATGTCTTGCATTTTTCGGCCCCAAGCTCTGGTATCTGATCGAACCTGAGTATTACCCGAACCCTTCAGACCCGAAGTGCTTTTTCTCTCCCTTTTCCTGTAACCTTCATCCCTTGTATATGCATTTGTTTCCATTTGAGTTGGCCTAGGAACTGTTTTAGGCAATCCTTGTTTGCGATGGGAGAGTTGCATGTTTCTTGCCAATAGTTTGTGGAGTGACAGAAGGTCATGATGTACGTTGGGGCCAATTGCACCCAAATTTTCCTTGCTTGCACCTTGTGACGTGGCCTGCATACACTTTGGAAAACTGCATGTTCATGCCAAAAAAATCTTCTACCTGTCAGTTTACAAGTGTGTGAATCATTTGGAGTAACATTGCTGCTAGAATGTTGCCTGTATGCTGTCCTATGACTATGCTTGTAACCATCCACTGCATAATGATTGTTGCCATATGGATAATAATGCTTTTCAACGGTTCTCATGTTCAGCATCAAAGTGTGACTGTAGTTAAGTGATGTGAGGTTGTTTACATAGGAAACACCAATCATACTCTTGAGCCATGATTTTGTTTGTACTGTGCACTAATGCTTAGAGGCAGATGCGCGCGTGTTGGTATTCATAGTGAAGTGATGCCTGTGCATGGAAGGAGTGTGCTTGCTAGATGTCCCAATGGTTTACATTCAGATGTGGGTGTGTCATGACCAATGGGGTTTGCATGTATGTAAGATGCCAATGTTAA
>JAHRHJ020003683.1:0-80000 GCA_019776745.2 Taxus chinensis | reverse complement strand
GTCAGTGTGTGTGTGTGGTGTGATGTGTGTGCATTTTGTGTGTGTGTGCTGTATGTGAGAATGTGCGTCTGCCAGTGCATGTGCGTGAGTGCGTGTGCATGTGTTTGTGCATCCTTGCCCTGCACGTGTGCTGTGTCTTAATGATGTTATTGTGCGTGTGCGTTTGCATGTGCATGTGTTGTGCGTGTGCATGTGCTGCAATGTGTGTTGCTGTGTGTATGTGTGTGCGCGTGTGTGCGTGGCGTGTGTGTGTTGTGCGTTGCATGTGTGTGTGTTTTTTTTTTTCGTGTGCAGTGTGTTTGTGACAATATGCGTGTGTGTTGTGTTTGTGCGTTACATGTGTATATGTGAATGTTGCATGTGCTTGAGATGCCCAATGTGTGATGAGTTTGTCAAATGATGTGCAATGCGTTGCATGTGCGTGTGATGTGTATGTGTGTGTTTGACAAGTGTGCGTGTGCAATGTCCACGTGTGCGTGTGTGTGCAAAGTGTGCGTGTGTCTCCATTGCCCTGCAAAAGTGTATGTGTGTATGTGTGTTGCGTGTGCGTGTGCTCATTGCATGTGCGTTGTGTGTGTGTGTGATGTGTGTGCATGTGCATGTGCATGTGCGTGTGTGTGTGTGTGTGCGTGTGCGTGTTTATCCAAAATGTGCCCCTGCTCATTTTTGTGGCTAACTCCTTGTGTTCTTACCTCTCTTGTGCCTCAGTCTCCATTTTTTATTTTTAGGCACTCAAATCTTTCTAAAAATGGCACCATTGGATAGAGCTCTCTCTCAGCTTTCCAGAAAGGTAAAGTTTTCCTCCTAACTCCTCATATTTTTCAAGTTATGGCTCGGCGGAGTTTTTGTGGGAAATTTTCCCTTAGGAGGCCCGCGGCCAATAGGAAGCTGCCACGTGGCACCTGGAGTGGCGGAGCGCGGGGAAAATTTGAAAAAAATTTTTCCAAAGACCAAACGGGTAAAAATTCAAACTTTTGCCCGCCGATCCGATTTTGGCTTGTTTTTGCCCTAAATTTTCAAATCGCCATATCTTTCGATCCAGAGCTCAGATTTTCACGTTCTTTATATCAATGGAAAGCTGGTGAAATTATCTACATGATTCCAGGGTCAATTTTGCATTTTGGTTGAGTTTGGAGAGAGAAAATCAAGAAACACCTCTGGCACGTGGTAATGGCCAGAAATGACGTTTCAACAACTAGTTTTAATGCAAAATGGGTCGCATTCTTCTTCAGCATGGCCAAAAATGTCAGGGCATGGGTCTGTAAGGATGCCCATGCTGTTTTAATGCATCTTCATTCAATGGGGAATGGCTTCCACATTTTTTACACGTTTTCTCTCTCCTGGGCTCGACCCATGCATTGTAAAAGCCAGATTTGGCTCATTTTTTGAGGTTGAACATTTTTTTTGGATAGCAAGCTTCTTCTTTCACCTTCAACAAGTGATTTTTGCAAGTATCAGACCTTCTTCATGATTGTAACAGGTTTCTACCTCTTTGATGTTGCAAATGCAAGGATTTTGACAGTGAAAAATGACAGTGCAGACTCTGTGATCAATTTTCAGTCCTTTGTTTGTATTGTCTTGCTTCATTTCAGACCTCTAATTGCATCTTATCAGCCTGTGTATGATGTTTCATGTTGCATTTTATGAAATTGTGTCAATTTGCATGAACAAGAAGTGTTCACCACTCCTTTGGTGTATCACCTATTAGTTTAGTTTCAATTTTTGCACTTTCTATCTCTGTCTCCTTGGAATTTAGAGTAGGATTAGGATTCAAACCTCTGCAATTGTGCAAATAACAGATCTGATCAGAGGAGTTTGAGGAACCAGCCTCTAATCTGGAGATTCCTCTCTCATTTTACAAGTCCCACACTTGGAGAGAGGTTTCAATGTTGTGCAATCACACTGGATGCCTGAAACATCAACTTAGAAACCTGATTTGCATCCAGGGGTGCTGCTGATTTGCAACAACAGTTTTGGCACGCCCGGTGGGACCTTAGAGGTCTCATTTTCATTGCAGCAAAGTTGATGTGCATCTGCTGCAATTTTCTTGCTTAAAAGAGCTATAAATTGCACATCTGGCGACTCCAAGGGGAAGAATCAGCTGGTTTTGGCAGTGCAGACCTGAAAACTCATGAGAAGAATCAACACAAGGTCAAGAGCTGGAGAGGAAGAGGTGTTGTTTGAATATCTGCAGTTATCTCCAAGAATAAGGCAAAGTGGGAGGAGAATCCAAAGGTCTCCATCTCCACCAAACAGAACTCTCTCAACTCCTCCACCTGGTAGGCCTTTCATTCAGTCAACAAGGGTTCTAAGACCAATTAGAATGGCACAAAACAACCCCTATGTCAATTTCACTGGCAGCAGCCCACTTGCTCTCAATGCACAAAATCCAATCCCAGTTGCAGCATTGAAGAACATTCCATACTTCACTGGAGAAAATCAGACCTCACCTGGTGATCATGTTAAGGATATTGCTAACATTTGTGCAATCCATGAGATCAATGAGATGCAAGTTGCTGTCAAACTGCTGGCATCTTCATTCAAAGGGAAAGCTTTGCAATGGTTCAGGAGTCTTGCCTCAGGTTCTATTCAAAATTGGAATCAGCTATGTATAGCCCTCCATGAGCAGTTTGGGGAAAAGGGAGACAACTTGTCCCTTTTGGAGCAGCTGACAACTATCAAAAGAGCTCCCAATGAGCAGCTGACTGATTTTAATTTCAGATTTCAAAGGACTTGGGAGAGAATTCCAGTGGCAGTCAGGCCAACAGCAGAAGGTGCTTTTCTTTACTATCTCAAAGCTCTAAATTCTGATATTTCTATGTTGATTCAGTCCATGGGAGGCATAACTATCCCTATGGCTTATAGCATTGCCATTAGGGCTGAAAATTGTTTGATCCAAGCTGGCAAACTAGCCCCTAGACCTCCCATGCCATTGTTTCCAAGTTTAGAGAGCCCAAACACTAATCAAGCACCTAATTTGGCTCCTTCTCCCACTCCTAGAAATCAGAGTTCAAATGAAGCTTCTACTTCATCTCCAAGTGCCCCAAATGAGCTTCAAGAAGTCATGAAGCAATTGCAAAATTTAGGTAATGAGCTGGTTACTCTCAAGAGGCAACAAGCCCAAAGTTTTAGACCTTCCTTCCAGCCTCAAGCTCAGCCTAACAGGCAGCCATATCAACCTCATAGACCACCCAATCCAGCTGCAAATCTAAATCAAGCAAGGCCTCCTGCCAACAGACCATTTCAGCCCTATAATCCAAATGCTATATCTGCCTCTAAGGCATTGGTGCCAACACAAAACAACGTTGCTCAGGAGTATGATTGGTGTTTTCCATGCAATGAACCTCACAACCAATCTATGTGCTTCAACGGTGCCTTGAATCAAGCATTAATGGTGACAACTACTGGTGTGGAGGGTGAGGGCAGTCAAGGAAACAACCAACAACAAGAAACATTCCAGCAGCAATCAGCTCCAAATGACACCACACTTGTGAACTGGCAGGCAGAGGATTTTTGTGGCATAAATCAAACAGTCTCTCAAGGTGTTGCAGCCAACACAAGGTCAAAAAGAAGGAATTTGGGTGAAGAACAGCCATTAGCTCCAACCAATCCACAACCTTTTATGGCTCCACAAATGGTTGGCAAACAAAATCCAGTTGTAAATGCACAAGGGCAGCCAAGAACAGCTCCTAGACCAACTCAAATACCAGTTGTTGCTGCCCACATGCAAGGGATGAATATGCAAACCAAGGGACAACAAAGAGATCCTTCATCACCATTTAGTATCATTGATCAGATGAAGAAGACAAATGTAAATATATCAATGTGGGAATCCCTATCTATCCCAGGCCAGAGAGATTTGCTACAAGCTGCCATGAAGGACTGGCCAACTTCGAATCAGCAAGTCCAAATGCAAGAGAAGGTGCTCACAAATGCTGCCCAGCCTGAAGGGAATCATGGAGGACAGCAAGGTAAAATGTTGAAGCCCCCTCCTTTTTATGTCTCATTAATCATTGGAAACCAATTGGTGCACAATTGCATGATTGATTCCGGGGCAAGTAGCTCAGTGATGCCCAAGCAAATAGCTGATCAGCTAGGACTTCAATATGAAACCATATCCAAAGGGGTAGTGCAGTTGGATGGGACAGCAGTAACAACAGTTGGGGTGATTAGAAACTTGAGTCTTACCTTGCATGCATGTCCAAATGTTGTTGTTTTACAAGATGTATCAGTTATAGACCTTCCACCACTCTTTGCCCTATGTTTGTCAAGAGATTTCACAGCCAAGATTGGAGGATATTTGTCTGCTGATTGGTCACACATGCTGTTCAGAACGAGGTATGGAACCAAAGCTACAATCAGGTCTGAACCTATTGCAAACTTCCACATTGAGCCCTACACTCCAAGTCAGATCAATGCCAACTGTTCGGCATTTGATCAAGAAGATCACCCAAGCACTGATGAAGCTGACACCAAGGTTGGAAGCATCCCGGATCTAACTCTTGATGAATGGGCAAACAAGGTGCATGCTTTTGATCCTTATCAAGAAGTAGAAGAATCTGAGCTAGGGGTCTATTGCATACATCAAGAAGATCAGCCCATTCCTAGCATCACCAAGCCAAACCACAAGGATGACAATGAGGTATGGCAGCTGTTTTTTGATGGATCAAGGAGTAGACAAGGTGCAGGAGGTGGAGCTATGCTTATTTCACCTCAAGGAGTAAAGTACTATTCAGCTTTTAGATTTCAGTTTGCATGCTCCAATAACACTGCTGAATATGAAGCCTTGGTGCAAGGGATGCATTGGGCAATAAAGAGAGGAATAAAGAACTTGCAAGTCTTTGGTGACAGTGAATTGATTGTAAACCAAGTTAAGGGGCAGCATGCTGTCAAGAATAATCTGCTCAAGTGCTACAAGAACAGGGTGTGGGACCTCATTGAAGATTTTGAGGGCTTTAGCATAAAATCCATTCCTAGAAAAGAAAACCAAGCTGCTGACAGGCTTGCAGCAGTTGGGGCAGCCTTTGATATTGTGGAAAGCATTCAAAAGGACAAGGTACAGCCAAACATCCATGTGATTGTGAGGCCTTCAGTGCCGGATAACAATGTAAGTTGGCAAGTGTTTGAGAATGACCAGCAAATCATCCATTTCTTACAAGAAGAAGCTGAGTTCTCAGCTAAAAATCAGGAAAAATTGGAACAGCAGTATGGTGACCAAGTGGTACAGCTGAGAACTAACAAGCTGCCCAAGGGACTTATCACTTTGGAGTCCATTTTCAATCCCAATGATCAGTTTAGGAAAGAGAAAGCAAACATTCAGGTCAAGAGAGAAGATTCAGTATCCATCTTGGTGGAAGAGAACAAACCATTGCAAATTGGAAAGATGACAACTGAACAAGAAAGGTATGAGTTCATACAGCTGTGTCAAGAGTTCCCTGATGTGTTTGCTTGGAGCTACGAAGATTTGAAAGGTTTCAATCCCAAGTTAGCTCAGCACACCATTGAGTTGGATCCAAATACTAAGCCCATCAGGCAGAAACAAAGGCCAGTCAATCCACACATGGAACCTCTCATGAGGAAGGAATTGAACAAGTTGATTGAGTCAAGAATCATATTCCCAATCAAGCATTCTAGTTGGGTTGCCAACTTAGTTCCAGTCAGAAAGAAGAGTGGAGAGATCAGATTG
Organism: Taxus chinensis; assembly: GCA_019776745.2. Classification (NCBI taxonomy): domain Eukaryota; kingdom Viridiplantae; phylum Streptophyta; class Pinopsida; order Cupressales; family Taxaceae; genus Taxus; species Taxus chinensis. Next base: position 74,314 of record JAHRHJ020003683.1, on the reverse strand, counting down.
TGTGTTGATTTCAGAGATTTGAATAGAGCATCTCTCAAGGACCATTACCCACTTCCTTCTATGGAGCAGATTTTACAAGTTGTTGCTGGCTCCGAAAGGTTTTCATTGCTTGATGGCTACTCAGGGTACAATCAGATTATGGTGAAGGAAGAAGATCAGTTCAAGACAGCCTTCACAACCAAATGGGGAACTTATGCATACAGGAAAATGCCATTTGGGCTGTCCAACGCTGGAGCTACCTTCCAAAGAGCAATGGACATGGCGTTCAAAGGTTTGATTAACAACATGGTGCTGATATATCTTGATGATATCACTATTTTTTCAAAGAATGCAGCAGACCACCTCTCTCATTTGAGACAAGTCTTCCAAAGGTGCAGGAGATTTGGAGTGTCTTTGAATCCTAAGAAGTGTATCTTCCTAGCACATGAAGGAAAGCTCCTTGGCCATATTGTCTCCAAAGAAGGATTAGCAATTGATCCAGAGAGAGTTGAAGCCATAAGAGCACTACCATTGCCAAGCCACAAGAAGGCACTTCAGAGTTTCTTGGGGAGAATAAATTTTGTTCGGAGGTTTGTCCCAGATTTTGCAGCCCTTGTCAAACCTATCACCAAGATGTTGAAGAAAAGCATGGCTTTCAAATGGACAGCAGAAGGCAAGGAGAGTTTTGAAGCAATCAAAGAAGCCATCTCTCAAGCACCAACTCTCATCAACCCGGACTTCTCCAAGGATTTCATCCTCTATGCATTTGGGGGTAATGATACCATTTCTGCCATTTTGGTACAGCAGAACAAGGACAATGATGAGCAGCCAATTGCTTTCTTCAGCCAAAGCCTAGATGACTATGAGGTGAGATATTCTTTTATTGAGAAGCATGTACTTGCAGTAATCAGAAGCTTGAAGAAATTCAAGCATCTAGTCTCAAACAACAAGGTTCAGTTGTTGGTCTCTCATGCGGGAGTAAAGGACTTCCTCCTCAACAAGGATTTGAATGAGAAAAGGGCAGGTTGGATCACTCGTGTCATGGAGTATGACATTGAGATCAAGGTCACCAAGCTGGTAAGAGGAAAAGGATTGTGTGAGCAGCTGATTCTGGGCAAGCAAAAAGGAGTATGCAATAAAGAAGAGGCTGTTTTGACAGTTCAAGACAGCCATGTGCAAGGTAGCACTCAAGAAGAGGATAATGCTGTCCCCACTCCTTGCTGGACCCAAGGTATAATGCACTTCCTAAGCACAGGCCTATGCCCTCCAGAGATGAACAAAACCCAAAGAAGACACTTCAGATTGCAGGCTGTCCCATATGCCATAGTAGACGGTGTTTTGTTCAAGAAAGATGTGAATGGAGTGCTGCTGAGATGCATTAGCACAAATCAGATTCATAGGGTGTTGGAAGAGTTCCATGGTGGACCAGCTGGTGGTCATTTTGCACCAAGAGTGACAGCTCTAAAAATCATGAAGGCTGGTTATTATTGGCCCAAGATTTTCAGTGATTGCTTTGCGTGGATCAAAAGGTGCAAGAATTGTGCATTCTTCACAGGTAAAGAGAGGCTTGCTGCCCTTCCATTGCATCCAATTTCAGTTGACCAGCCATTCATGCAATGGGGTTTGGACTTCATTGGAGTCATTAATCCCAATTCAAGCCAAGGGCATAAGTGGATTTTGACAGCCACAGACTACTTCACCAAGTGGACTGAAGCAGTAGCACTCAAGGAAGCAAATGAGTCTAGCATCTTAGACTTCTATGAGGGGATAGTAACCAGATTTGGCATACCTGCTACAATAATCTCAGATAATGCATTAGCATTCATTGGATCCAAGGTGACTGAGTGGGCTGTCAAGAACGGGATCTACCTAAGTACTTCATCAAACTACTACCCTCAGGGTAATGGCCAGGCTGAATCTACAAACAAGAACTTGTTGAGGATCATTAGGAGGACTCTTGATGAGAATCAGAGGTCTTGGCATACCAAACTGAAATCAGCCTTATGGGCTGATAGGATAACTCCCAAGAGATCCACAGGTAACTCTCCATTCAGGCTTGTTTATGGAAGAGAGGCAATCTTGCCCATGTCACTTGAGTTGCCAACATTGGAACTCATGAAGCAGTTAGAGTTGCTAGAGTTTGGGCCCATGGAGGTGAGATATGCAGAGTTGATGGAGCTCCAAGAGATCAGAGATCAGGCATCCCAAGCAATGGAGAAGGATCAAGCTTTGATCAAGAAGACCTTTGATAGGAAGGCCAAGAGTAGATCTTTCCAAGTTGGAGATCTAGTGTTAAAATGGGATGCAGATAGAGCAAAACCGGGAAGGCATTCAAAATTTGATGCCATTTGGAGTGGCCCATACATGGTCACAAAGTGTAAGGACAACAATGCCTTCCAATTGTCTTCATTGGATGGCGAAGAACTGCAGATTCCAGTCAATGGAATCTATCTAAAGCATTGCTACTAAAGGGAAATTCTCCACCTTGTAAATATTAGCTTAGGTTTTCATTCCTCCAAGTGCTTGTGCACATTGTTTTGCTGTAGGTTGTTTTGCTTTCCCTAAGTGCTTTGGCACAGGCTTGCTGTCCCTGGAGATGTTTTGCAGTCCTTGCTTCCATCAGGTGATATTCCATCTTCCTCCTTGCAACATTCTAAGTCAGTTGGGGTTCCGAACAGAAAATTTTATGACTCCATGCCCAATGGGCTGCTTCAGGCAACTGGTATCTTCATCTAGCAGGCAGATGACCCCTCTGAGTCGCCAAAATTGTTATCCAAAATGTGCCCCTGCTCATTTTTGTGGCTAACTCCTTGTGTTCTTACCTCTCTTGTGCCTCAGTCTCCATTTTTTATTTTTAGGCACTCAAATCTTTCTAAAAATGGCACCATTGGATAGAGCTCTCTCTCAGCTTTCCAGAAAGATAAAGTTTTCCTCCTAACTCCTCATATTTTTCAAGTTATGGCTTGGTGGAGTTTTTGTGGGAAATTTTCCCTTAGGAGGCCCGCAGCCAATAGGAAGCGGCCACGTGGCACCTGGAGTGGTGGAGCGCAGGGAAAATTTGAAAATTTTTACAAAGACCAAACGGGTAAAAATTCAAACTTTTGCCCGCCGATCCGATTTTGGCCTGTTTTTGCCCTAAATTTTCAAATCGCCATATCTTTCGATCCAGAGCTCGGATTTTCACGTTCTTTATATCAATGGAAAGCTGGTGAAATTATCTACATGATTCCAGGGTCAATTTTGCATTTTGGTTGAGTTTGGAGAGAGAAAATCAAGAAACACCTCTGGCACGTGGTAATGGCCAGAAATGACGTTTCAACAACCAGTTTTAATGCAAAATGGGTCGCATTCTTCTTCAGCATGGCCAAAAATGTCAGGGCATGGGTCTGTAAGGATGCCCATGCTATTTTAATGCATCTTCATTCAATGGGGAATGGCTTCCACATTTTTTACATGTTTTCTCTCTCCTGGGCTCGACCCATGCATTGTAAAAGCCAGATTTGGCTCATTTTTTGAGGTTGAACATTTTTTTTGGATAGCAAGCTTCTTCTTTCACCTTCAACAAGTGATTTTTGCAAGTATCAGACCTTCTTCATGATTGTAACAGGTTTCTACCTCTTTGATGTTGCAAATGCAAGGATTTTGACAGTGAAAAATGACAGTGCAGACTCTGTGATCAATTTTCAGTCCTTTGTTTGTATTGTCTTGCTTCATTTCAGACCTCTAATTGCATCTTATCAGCCTGTGTATGATGTTTCATGTTGCATTTTATGAAATTGTGTCAATTTTCATGAACAAGAAGTGTTCACCACTCCTTTGGTGTATCACCTATTAGTTTAGTTTCAATTTTTGCACTTTCTATCTCTGTCTCCTTGGAATTTAGAGTAGGATTAGGATTCAAACCTCTGCAATTGTGCAAATAACAGATCTGATCAGAGGAGTTTGAGGAACCAGCCTCTAATCTGGAGATTCCTCTCTCATTTTACAAGTCCCACACTTGGAGAGAGGTTTCAATGTTGTGCAATCACACTGGATGCCTGAAACATCAACTTAGAAACCTGATTTGCATCCAGGGGTGCTGCTGATTTCGTTTGTTACTTATCTTGTTTGTAAGACAAAAAATATCATAGCAACAACTAACCTCAAGTCTTTGTGATTTTCCACCCAATCTATTCAATTATATTTGACCTTAGAGGCCACGAGGATTTGAATATCCTGTTAGTATAGAAATATAATGTAATATATTTCGAATACCATGTTTAACTCAGTGGCCACTAGGCTTAAAATTTCATTTTTAATTACGTGTCTTCTCTTATCTTCAAACATCTAAGAAATGCAGTAATATGATGTTAGGATAGAAATATCATGTAATAGATTTTGAGTAGCATGTTAAATACCGAAGCTATGAATATCATGTCGGGATAGGAATATCATGTAAAATATTCTGTATAGCTTGTTGAACTCAGCGGCCGCTTAGCTTAAACTTTTATTTGCTACTTGTCCTATATGCGAGACAAAAAATATCCTATCGGCCACTATCCTTAAGTCTTTATGATTTTCCACCCATGCTATGCAATTATCTTCAACCTTAACATTCGCTAGACTTTGAATATCGTGTTAGACTAGGAATATTATGAAATAGATTTCAAATTGCAAGTTGAACTCAGCAGCTGCTAGGCAAAAAAATGTTTTTAATTACATGTCTTCTCTTGTCTTGGAACATTAAAGAAATGTACTAAGCATCCACCCTAACGGTCACTAGTGTTTGAAGATAGTCTTGTAAAATTTAAATAAAATAATGGAGCATAGTTAGTTTTTCATTCGAGTCATTACTACTAAAGTTGTATGCAAGACAACAAATATCTTAGTGGCCACTGACCTCAAGACTTTGTTATTTTCCACCCGTACTATGGAATTATCTTCAACCTTAACAATCACTAGGTTTTGAATATTGTGTTAGGCTAGAAATATCATGTCGTAGATTTTGAATAACATTTTGAACTCAACAAACACTAGGCATAAAATTTCATTTGCTACTTGTCCTATTTGCAAGATAGAAAAATATCCTAGCCGCTGCTAACCTCAAGTCTTTGTGATTTTCCACTAGAGTTATGTAATTATCTTCGAAATTAGTTAACACTAGGATTTTTATTTCATGTTAGGCTAGGAATATCATGTAATAAACTTTGAATATCATATTGAACTCACCGAGTGTTAAGCTTTTTTTTTTTTTAATTTTGTGTCTTCTCTTATATTAGAACATTAAAGAAAGGTAGTAAGAATCCACCTTAATTGTCTCTAGTGTTTGAAAATAGTCTTTTAAAATTTAAATAAAATAATGGAGCATAGTTGGTTCTTCAGTTGATTCGTTACTACTTATCCTGTTTGCAAGACAACAAATATCCTAGCGGCTGCTAACCTCAAGTATTTTTTATTTTCCACCAGATCTATGTAATTATCTTTGACATTAGCAGCTACTAGGCTATGAATATCGTGTTAGGATAGGAATATCATGTAATAAAATTTGAATAACATGTTTTACGCAGCAGGCACTAGGCTTAAAATTTCATTTTTAATTATGTTTCTTTTCTTTTCTTGGAAAATTAAAGAAAGGTTTTAAGAATCCACCCTAGCGGTCCTTAGTTTTTTGAATATAGTCTTTTTAAATTAAATTACACCATGGAGCATAGTTAGTTTTTCAGTTGAGTCATTACTACTTGTCCTGTAAGCAAGAAAAAAATCCTACCAGATGCTAACCTAAAGTCTTTGTGATTTTATACCTACACTATGTAATTATCTTTGACCTTAGCAGCGGCTAGGCTTAGAATATTCTGTTAGGCTAGAAATATCATGTAATACATTTTGAATAACATGTTGAACTCAGCGAATGCTACGCTTAAAATTTCGTGTTGGAGCTTATTTCAAATTACATTTTTCATTTTTTAGTAGATTTGTCACACATTACGCTGAATGTAAGACAAAAATTATCCTAGTGGTTATTAATCTCAAGGCTTTTATGTTATGTTACACCAACACATTATAACAATCTACAACCTTAGCGATCTCTAGGCTTCGAATATAATTTGATAGACTTAGAATAACATATTGATCTCAATGACAACTAAGCTACCCAAAAAAATCTTAATCAACTTTGCAAAAAGGTACATAAATAAAAAATAACAATCTTGTATTACTATATTTCAAAAACTTATAAACTCAACCAATGATATGTAACATAATAAAAAATATATGCCATAGCATAAGTACCATAAAATGAAATATGTGTTTGTAAATAGAATGATTAAAATTTATATTTAACAATATTTATGAGTACATATAATGTTCTTACCTTTTATTAAACATTTAAAAACTTGCTAAAGACATTAGATTTAACTATTTCTACATGGGAAAACAAATATAATTAACTACACATATCTCTGCAGTAATAATGTAAACATTGAACATTGAAATAATTACTCATGAATATTTATTTCATATTTAAAAACATTAAAGGAAGTCAAAATGATTACCTAAAATATACAAAATCAAACCATCACAATTTTTTCTAAAAATGAACATGTGACTTGTGTTTTGCAACCGGGGTTAGATGCAACCGCTTCTCGTAAAGAATAAATGCGGGAAGGAGAATGAAAAATCCATAAAACATTATCCAGAGAGACACATAGAAGGGATAAAAGGGAACCCATTTAACAAACATGAATACGTGTGTTATAATTGAACATAAATATGGGTTTTCATAAAGAAAAAATATTATAAAATGGATTACAATTTCTTTAATCAAGGCAGGACAATTTTTTTGTTTCAGATAGAGCAACGCGTTTTGACAAGGAGATGAAACATAACTACAAAGGTGATGGAGGGAAAGTCAGGGACAGATTGCATTGTAAAAAAGAAAAACTAAATGAAAATAGACCCACTGGAAGTTCCTGCCATCAACTAAGATACACATATAATAACATAGATACTTTTGATAAATACTTGTTTTAGTAGTATCTAAAATTTCTACATGCTTGATAATGACTATTAAATATTTGTATTCTCTCTTAAATAAACTATCTATAAGATTCTATCCACAACCTGTTTTTCTTGTCTCTTTTGATTATGTCCTTTGTGGGCCTCCTGATCTTCACTAACACTCGTGATCTAGCCATAATCACTACTTTTTTCTCATTTTTTCACCCTCGAATGATGTTATAATCACTGCCTCATATTTCCATTCCAAAAACAGCCAGGGATCACACACTCAGAATATTAATTTAGTGTCTGCGCATGTTGTATTATGATTTCAATAGACGTTTTTCTATGATTTCAAAATAAAAAAGAAACCATCATATATATTTCTCCGGTGTATTTAAATTTTCCCCTGTACATTCAACGAAAGAAATTACAAAAATGCAAAAAAGTGGGAATAGGAAAATTTCAAAATTTAAATTTCCCATTCGTAAAGTGAAAGTGAGGGATTTCAAAAGTTCAAATATTTGAATTTAATGTGGGAATTTTGTAGATCAAACTTTGAATGTACCCCTCATTAATATTTGCATTTAATTCGGGTGATAGCGTGGGATACGATGAAATAAAATTTATTGATTTTACTTTTGAAATTAATGGGATAATGGCAATTGTTTCTTTGTGAAATCACGGGAAAATGAAAAATATTAATTTAAGCATCATAAGAAAATATTTACCAAATAGAAGTTGTCAGAGCCACGTAATTACTATAATCTAAAAAAACATCTTTGATAGATTATGATTTTTTCATTATACAGATTTTCTTTAAAACATTATAATTGTGATGAAATCATATTTTTACAGCATTAAAATTAAGTATTTTTTATTACAAAGAAATTTAAGGTGACCTATTACTTGGGAATAGAGTCACCATTTATGGAATGCCTACGTGTCACCATTTCATTAGTTACCTTTTTTATGTAGATTGATGTGGCTTACTTTATTGGTTGGTTTATATTTAATTTAGAATTTTGAAAATGACATGTGGTCACTTTAAGTGAAACAAGTAATGGCACTTTTTCATTCACGATCATTGGCTCAAACACAGTCATTGGCACATTTATTATTAATTTTTATCGAATGTGAATACAATATTTTAAAAAGATCATTCATGTTAGTTAAAAAAACCAATAAAATGTGATATCCTGCAAGTTTAAATACGTTAATTACACAAATATATAATTGACACATTTATTAAGAAAATTTTAATTAGCGATAGAATTAACAAATAGTTTGTACCTATAAAATAATAGCCATATTAAGTTGTAACTGTAATCCATTAAAATGTTGGCACATGGCATGAAATTTCTAATATCTCTTGTGATCGTCAATATTATAATTCAATTCTCTAATTTTAAATATTTAATATTAATTTTTATCAAATTTGAATTCAAAATTTATAAATATAGTTTGCACTAATTTACAAAAATGTTTTGACTGAAAATGTGACACGTGAAAAACTTGAACTAGTTAGTTAGGAAACTATATAATTGACACAATTTTTAAGAAATGTTTATTTAGCCCTATAATTAACAAATACTTTTAACCTATAAAGACCCTTCATATTAATTTGTGGATTTCATTCACTAAAATGTTGGCACGTGGAAAGAAACTTCTAATATAGATTGTGATCATCAATATTTTGGTGTTATTTATGCTTTTCTCTAGAAAATATAAAACATAATTTTATGATTCACAAGAATTTGAGAGTACCTTAAAGATAGGAAAGAAAATAGCTACTGCTAAGCTCCATTAAAATGATATTTTTGCAACACAAAATTCAAAATAATAAATAATTATATTTTATAGGGGACCCATCTATTCTTTTCAGTACGTGGTAATAAATAAAACATTTCGTATGTTTTCTGTATATTTTTTTAGAAGAAGCCTAGCTTTTGTTAGCCTCTACAAATCCACAATTTCCTTTCTAGCAATGTAAATAAATAAATCTACAATTTTCAATTGAACATATTTTTCATTAACTATAATTATTTATTATTAGCTATTAAATCCATTGCACAACCAAATACAACACTAATAGCCTTGAAAGATATCAAAACTTCTATACTACTCATAAGTTTTTTGTATCTAACACATTATTTATATCAGTTCGTATCTAGTAAAATACTTCATGACTGCTAAGCTCCATTACTTGAACAAGATCAATCAAATAGATTGTATTAAAGAAAATGATTAGCAACCGCTAAGCTCAAATACTTATAGAAAAGAATAACTGTGTGTAAAATAGGGTAAACAATTTCTTATTTTTAACATAGCGCTAGAATAAAAAATCATAGTAATAGATACTAGCGGTTGCTAGGCATTTTTCATTATATATTTCGATGACAAATATGTGAGATATGGACAATTTTTATTGTCAAAATATATGGAGGACTTTGCAAAAATGGTAAGAAATATGGTTATTAGAAATGTTTTCAAGGTGCTCAAATAACATCATAGTGAATGCTAGGCACACACCTTTGCATCTTGTTTATTTTTTACACATTGGTGGCCATGAATAGAAACGCTTAGCTGTCTTAAAGCTCTATTACTTATTAGAAATATTAGATTAATGACCTCTAGGTGCAACTAATTTTTAATTCTGAATATAGAGATCAAACCTAAATTCGTATTAAAGAAAATTCGTAGTGACCGCTAAGGTCGAATACTTGCATAAAGCAATGATATGACGACAACTAGGAATTTTTTTTTTTCGAACATAACACTATAATAAAATATCATAGTAATAGATATTATTGGTCGCTATGAATTTTTCATAATATATTTAGATGATAAATATGTGAGATATGAAAATTGTTTACTCTCGAAAGCTATGGAGGTCTTTGAGTAAGTAATAGATTGCCTCAATACTAAACTGTTTATTAATTTTGAAAATAGAGATAAAAAATAGTTCATATTAAATAAAATTCCTAGAAACTGATAAGCTCGAATACTTACAGAATATAATTCTCTAGGAATACTATTTATTGTTTATTGAGAAAGGAATATATTAGCAACCTCTATGCTAAACTGTTTCTTCATTATGAAAATATAGATCAAAACAAAAATTGTTTTAAAGAAAAATCTTAGAGACTGTTAAGCTTGAATACTTATAGAATGTAGAGCTCGGAAAACATATCATGTGAATGGATAAAATGCAATCGTAAGTCATTTTTCATGTTGGTTTGTATCAAAGAAAATGCATAGCGGCCGATAAGCTACATTAATTACTTAAAGGAGTGGTTTGTCACTTAATAGGCTCTAATGTTTTTATTTTTTTAAAATATCAACCTAATAAAAAACAATGTCTACCTTAGCGAAAAAGATAAGAGTTAGAGCATAATAATAGAAGTACATGTTTTAAACCTGAAGACATATCCTGATCATCTTGGACCCGCATATTTCTAGAATTAACCCATTAAACAAAATAGTCCTAGACGATTTACTAAAAATCAACAATGAAGATGAACACAAATCTTGTTCAGGAATAAATGATCTGAGGTTGTGAAGAGAATTGCATGTTTTATGTGTACTAATTATTCATTGATGATAAGGCTATCATCTGGTAGCCTCCATATTGTCAACGAATCCATTTTAAGAATGGAAAAAGAAATCTTAACAGGTTTGTTATCATTATTTCTAATTATATTATATTTAGTGGACTATCCCTGACAGATCCAAGTCCTTGAATACATACCATCTAGAAGGATGATGAATTATGTAGTTCTCATTTTATATATTGTGCATAAAATGTAATTTATATCTTTTTTACTTAAAAAAATGCTTTGTAACCGATAAGTGTTGTTATTTAATGAAAGGGAAGACTTTGATATTTCTATGATCAACAATTTCTTGTAGCAAACATAGCCACTGTATGGAAAGGTTAGATCATCATAATAGATGTACATCATTTAAACTTGAAGAAGTATCCAGTCTGTCTTGGCGTTGCATATTTTCTTAAATCATCCTTCAAATAAAATATACCTAAATGATGTACCACATATGAAGAGCGAAGGTGAACAGGATTTTCTCCCACAGGATTAATTGATGAACTTATATTGCATTGGTCTAATCTTGTTGATATACTATTGTATTTATTTCCATTTATATGCTTTTTATTATAGATGATCCCCATTTTTGTGTGATTGATAAAATCAATGAACATTTGTTGGCCTAACTCTCGCAAGGAACCTGGTAAGGCAAACAAAATCCCTATTATTAAATGGATTGACGTTTCACTTTTTAAAGATTATGGTGAAGTGGGGATTTTGACCTAGGAAAAACAAAAATCTAGATCTAAGTGCTAATTGTTTTTGGCATCCTCTTTCCAATCCTCAAAGCATGTGTTTTCAAATATAGCCACGAAGAAAACTGGGTGACATTCTTCTAGAAGTTAATCTCATAATTAATAACGTGGTTAATGACTAGAATTTTTGTCAAATTAATAAATGTATAAATCAATAAATTATAGTGCTAGAATATTGTAGGTTTGTGGCTAATGAACTTTAATGGTAATGAATTAATTATTTGGAGGAAAATATTATATTATTACTAACGTCGCTGATATCAAATAATATTATTTGAATAAAAGTTCATTTTTTATTGCTTTCATTACTTATAGGTTGGACCTTAAACCTTATGTATTATGAAGGCTACTAAATACGAAAAATTTATAAAAAATTGAGGGACTAATGAAGTGTTTTTTGATAAGATTGGTAATGAATATGTTGATTTTCCGAATTCACTACCTTTTCTAATAATTGTTTGTATCAAAACCCCTAGCAAGCTTCTATTAATTACGAGCATGTGATAACATAGTCACTCCATGTATTTACTAATCTTCTCTCCCATATTTTCTCACCTTTCTAATTAATTTCATTGTCTTTCATTTCATCTATCATGGCATTTCCAATGTTTCCTTTCATAAAATTTTCTACGTTGGTTCATGAAATGTGATTTTATACTACAATTTCATGTAGCCATTTGAAATCCATTTTTTTGATTGAATAAGAACAAGAAATGATTGCTATTGATGGAGTTCTTGGAGAATATTATATTTCTATACAGGGACATCCAAGGGTAAATGCTAAAGTTACTTGGACATTCATTTTTAAACTTATTATCATACATTTGACGACGAAGAATTGGGCTTTGGAGATGGGTAGTCACTGAATCAACCCCAACATATAGGGTTGACATTAAAGTAGAAATAGATAAAACCTCAACTGCATTGTGGCCCCTCCTTTTTCTTAGGCTTGTTATATACAAGAAGGTTTGATGGATGTGGCCATTTTTAGAGAGTTGTACAGATGGTTTGATGTCCTAATTCCTTCCATGTTTGGTGTCTCAAAATGGGGTAGGAGACTTAGTGTGGGACCTAGTTCTCTCCAATTGCCTGATCTAGATGATATGTTTGCTCCATTAGAACTGGAACCAACATGTTGGAATCTTCTTCGCAGGTAAGGTCGTGAGGCATACAATTGGCTAAAGAGTTGGGTTTCTCCTAGAAAAGAACATCTTTTCCTAGAATTTCCCGTGAAACCCATTTTCACCCTCGTTAAAGTGGAGGTTACAGATGTGTCATCTGATTCAGTTAAATAAGTGCTTCTAAAATATGTCATTCTTTTTTTGGTTTTTTTATAGTGTAGCCAGTTTCATTGTTATCGAATCTTCCTATCTTCCTTACTATTTTGGCATTCTTTTATATTACCAACCACTTGTGTTTTTTGGCATAAGCCCTTGCATTTTTCAGAAAATTATTGATGGATCATCCAGGTTTGTAGATTAATCCTCTCATTATATCTTTAATGTAAATGGAAAGGGACCCTTCATTCATCCTTTAGTTATAAAAAAACAAGAAATCATTAATAAAAAAATTTGGTATGCGTTTCACTAAGAAATTTAAATAATTCATTGCTATTAAGTTTGGTTTGTTTTAATTTATCAATTTTTCACAAAAATTTTCTCTGCAGACCAATTTGGTTTTGTTTCTTATGGTTTTTCGATATCAGAAATTAACTGATGCAAGCAATAGTAGTTTTCTTTTAAATAGCTCAGGTTCCAAATAAATTCTTCTATTATTATAAAAAAATTGGCAAATTTAGATATGTACGATGTTGTGTAAAAAATTTGTGGCCAATTGCAATGAAAAACATCCATCTCAAAACTGGATTGTTTTTGCATTTTTTTGGGTTCAGTACTACTATTATAGTTGTGTATCATTCAAATCATCTAAACGTATTTACCAAAGGATTTTCAAACAAAATGGAGAAAAGTGTTAAAACTAATATGAATAGGTATGATTTCATATTGTATAGATTATCAGACAACAAATCAAAAAGCAATATACTATTACAATTTATTTATTGATGGATCTATTTGTTACATTTAGGGTCTCCAAGGTTGGTCATACTGCACATTAACATGGCTCTTTACATGTACGAGGACATAATGTTTATAAATCTGATCTAAAGAATTCTAATCCAATTTCTATAAAGAGAATGTACGGTTGCTACACATTAAGCTTACTTGCATTTGAAAGTGATGTGGAAAGAGTTGGAAGCATCAGCATCAGAATCTTGAGATTCTACATGGATATTAATTTTATCTACTTGAAAACCTATTGTTTTTTTACTACATGGTTAATGAGATTATGTGGGACATCCTACATGGTGAGTAAAATTATTATGTTATGAAGAAAAATGGATTTGTACATTGTAGATTCATATTTTTAAATAGAAGCATCCAATCAATCTCTAACCTTCATATTAAAATGGATTGCTAGAAAATCTAACAAGTGTTTTATTAATTTTTTATTTTCATATAGGATCATCAAAGAATAATAAGCTATACTGCAACACTCAGCTAAAGATTTATCATGGTGCTAAAGAAGGATAGCCATATCTTCATTATGATGGTAACCCACACATTGTTCATAAGGATGTGAAGACTTCAAACATTCTTTTGGATTATAATTTTGAGGAACATTTTTTAGACTTCAGGATTTCAAATTGCATTCCCTTGGCCAAAAACCACACCTCTACCTATGTTATGTGTACCTGTTATCTCTCAAAAGTGCACCCTGTTGGTGCTCAAATTTTTCTCGCCCCATTTGTCATTAAGATTCTTTAGATTGCAGCATATGTTAAGTTTTCTGTCTCCTCGAGCTCAAATGGTGGTTCTCCTGCATTTTACAGTTTAACGGGTGTAATTTCACGGTCAAAATTACTTCTTGGCATCAGTTGAAAAGTGGCCCTTTCTGGTTGGATGCAGCTCTGTGGGGAATTTTAAAAATTCCAAGGCTCACTTCAACACAAAAAATTTCCACGTCGAGGCTTCCATTGGGCCTTCCCATATTTAAAATTTTCACATAACTTCCTAAAGGGGCTTGGGACACATGGAGGGACTACGTATGTTTGGGGTCTCTACTTTTCGGGACCATCTCAAAGTGCGCCATTGAGATACGTAGCAGGTGGGGAAATGGAGAAGTGGAGCATCGAGGTCATTTAAGGTTTTTGGCCTTTTTGTAAAAAAGGGATAAAGTTTGTAAGTTGAAGTACGGCCCCGACAGGAAAGTAACGCCAATGTGAATAGTCAAAAATAGAGGTGTGGGCCCATGGGGAAAATGTGGAAATTTTTCATTTTTTGAAAATAAGTAAAAAATGAAAAAAAAAAAGCGCAGGTCCACTGGGACCCACACCAGAGGATAAAATTTGGAAAAAATTTATTTTTTCCAAAAGTTATAAAATTTCAAAAATGTGACCCTAGACCCATTTCCAATCACATTTTTCCATGTGGAGGGCTCAGATTAAAAGTTGAAACGTAGGATCAGTGATAACTGTGCATTTCATTTGATTTTTCCACCATTAAAGCTCCAGGATGTTTGGAGATGCATCTTTGCATCATTCTTCATCAATTTTTTGGAAAATTTGTGTCGTTTGGGTCTTTAAATTTCTATTGAATCAATTTGGGAACTCAATTTGTAAATCTGAAGTACTTTTGAGATGGATTTTTGTTCAGACTCATGCGAGAAAGTAAGATGCCAGATCTAGAAGTTACATAGTAAAATTTTAGAGGGAAAAAGTATGAAATGATTAAAGAGACTCCCGAGAATTTATAGCATGGTATCCTAGTCAGTAGTCGAGGGCCCAAGAAATGTGATCTGTTCACAGTTGGTCCACCTGGTATATTTTCGGGATCTGAATTTGTTAAATGTCTTTGTCTGAAACAAATTGGTGACAAGCAAAGGTCCCTAGAATATTATACTCTTTTGAGGGGAAAAATGTGCTGCAGGCACCAAGGATGAAGAATATGCCTCCAGTTAGAACAATGATGCTAATATTTGTAATGATTCACCTTTTGAAAACACCTGGCAACTTTTTTTGCAAATATGTTAAATTCCACTTTATGCAAATCATGATCCGATATGAGCAATAAAGGTGCTTCGATTATTCCTCTTTTAGGGGGAAAATTGGATGTAAAGGGTGTATTATAAATGCAATGAGATTATTTTTGCAAAAGGTCGGAGTTCATTTTTATAAGAAAATTTTGAGAAAATCTCATCTTCTGAAGATAACTTTTTGAGAAACCGGGTTAACTTCCTTTGTGTTAGATTTTCATTCATGTTGAGTTTGTTATGAGTGTATAGCCATCAAAAATCTCTGAGATTTTTTAAAATAATTCTCCCCTGTGATGAATCTAATAAACTTTGATTTAATTAGTGTTAAATCTCTGGAAAATTTTTATGTTTATTTCACTTTCAGAATGTATGCAAGTATTCTTTCCTATTCCTATTGCAATCTTATATCAAAATATCTTTGAATCACACAGATCTCAATCTTTTTGATAGTTTAGTGGCATCTATAATTTCATTTTTTAGAAGAGCTTTAATCTGGGAATGAAATAAACGATTTAAAATCACTTTTCTTTCATCTGTTGAAAGAGATTGTTTGTAAGCCTCTGGGTGTACCTTAGGAAGGAATGATCTTAGATTTTGATGTTTTATTGGTTCTTCTAACTCAATCCTTCGTGCTAGAATCTGAAATATTGTGTGAAAAATGCATGTTTGGGCCTCCATTGTTGCACACCTTCTGGTTAAAGGAATTTTTTTTAACTATTTTGAAGCTTTCTGTTATTGAGTTCTGCATTTGTTATGGAGTTTTCTCAAGGATCTGGCAAAGTCCAATCTATCTTGTTGATCTCCCATTCAATTATTCAAATAACCAATCCTACCCCAAACTACCCCTGTTTTGCTCTGTATATCCACAGAAGAACAAAATCCATTTGCTAAAGTATGCATAACAGATCAGGGTTCCAAATGTCTTCAGTAACCTTAGCCCTGTGTTGAAAATATCTCCACAATCTGGAAGTGACAACTCATGAGAGTCATATTTGGTGTGTTGATGATATTTTCCGAGGGTTTTCTTTATAAAATTTGTGCAAAAGAAAGGTATCTACGTCTCTTTCAATAATCAGAGGTTACAAAATAGGTTCTCTTACCTTGGTTGAAAGGCATAATGTAAAATAGGTAGGATAAGATCAAATACTTTTAAAGTGCTACCCACTTCTTCAAGGCCTGAGTGCTAAAAAGTCAGATAACTTGCTTCCCCAGCTACAAAATGACATACATAATCATTTATCTACTTTTAAGTGTCCTGTTAAATCCATTATCTCGTTCAGTTTGTGAAGAAGAGTAAATCTGGGTACCAACATGTTTTTAGCTCCACTTTCGGGGACCTCTTTGAAGAATTTAAAGTTTCCCAAACCACGTAATGTTTCTCACAATTATGTGTGAAAATAAGTTTTTTAAACATCATTATCTGATCATATCTGTAAGAATTAAACAAATTTATAAGTTTTACGTGTTGTTTGTCTAATTTTTTCAGCAGTTATTGTATTAAGTTTACCTCACCATTGAAAAATTTAGGTGAAGGAGGGACTGATTTGTAAAGATTTGCATGTTTTTTAGTGCTGACAAACATTTAACAGATTATTTTAGTGCATTTACACAACTAGGGTGAAAATCCTTAGTGGCGAATCTAGGTTGTTTTGATTTTGATAAATGCCAGTGTCTTAACCTCTGTCAATTGTGAATTTGTTACTAATCTTTGCAAAGTTTGAAGGAAGAATATCTTTCTTCACTATTGACCCTAGTAGAAGGTTGTTTCCATAGTTTGAAAAGTATAATTCAGAAGAAGGAAAAATTTGGAAGGTTGTGGGAGATCAAGCATCAAGAAAAGAGATCTCTATTGGTGAAATTGATTGACATGTGGTTGAAAAACTGCAATACTTCCTGAACTGCTTTTGAATCAGGTAGCATCTCTATAAATCTGAATTCTCCATCTAGAGAGGGTCCATCATCTGTATTTGAAACATTTACTTCTCGATCTACCCTTGTGTTTTCAAAATCTAATAAATTTTTCCATGAGATAGAGCCATTAGGGGATAGTCATTCTAAAAATTGTATCCATGTACCACATAGACCCCTCACTCACTCCTCATCACTATGTTTCTCCTATAAGGTCACCTCCTCAGAATAATATGGCTCAGCCTCCATCTAGAACTCTATTTGTCATCAATACTTTTGGTCCCATCAGTTTTAGAGGTATGGATGGCTATCCAAATGCTGTGCCACACGATGTAAGAAAAATATTGCCTAAGTTTCAAGGAAATAATGCAATAACTGGTGATCAACATTTGAAGCTCTTTGTCATTATGATGAATGATTTCGAAATAGATTTTGAAGATGTATACATTAAATTGTTTATTCATACATTAGAAGAAGATGCATGGGACTGGTATAAAGCTCTGCCTGATAACTCTATTGATTCTTGGACTAAAATGAAGAATGCATTTAGATTACAGTATGGTGAAAAAACAAACCCTAGGTTTCTTTTGTCAAAATTTGAGAATATTAAAAAGAATCCTAATGAGTCAGTGCATGACTTTAATACAAGATTCAATAAGACATTGAGAAGACTGTCTGTGAATTTGAGGCCATGTGTTGAATCTTGTTTTATAAAATATGTTGATGAATTTGACAAGAAGTTCACATTCTATTTGAGGGATAAAAACCCTGGCACTTTGAGTCAAGCCTTTACTATGGCTCTATAAATTGAGAACAAAATCAAGGCCATTGGAAAACCTCCTAAGAAGGAAGGTTTTAATCTGATAAATCTAGAAAAACCCTCATGCAGGAAATAGTGTGGATCTTGAGGAGGTTGTTAAAACTCTGGCAGGGACTGTCAAAGAAATCTCCTACGAATTAGCCCAGGCAGAGAAAGGAATTGGGAAGAGTTCACAAGGCCAGCAAAAGGCACAAAATCATGACAAATTTAGCAATCATTCTATGGGTGATCAGAGGTCAGAAGAAAAAGGTAAAGGACCCATGGGATCTGCAAATAGACATCCCCAAGCACATGAAAGTAGAATGGTTCCTGATCCTCTTACTACCGGGTTGCTTCTGTGGATGTCGCTAATGAGATTGATGGGTTTGATAGATGCTTTCTTCCCCATCCTCCATGTGAAGTAAATCAGAAAGAGGAAGAAGCTATTAATGATGATGGTATTGATGATGATGTTTACATGAAGGATGGCTCTCCAAGATCACAACAAGGAGAAAATTCAACTGAAGTGATAAGTGCTCGAACTACTGCAAATTTTTGGATTGCATTCACCGGGTACCACTTCTTCCTCCTCATAATTTGGAAGTAGATGTAGTGCAAAATTTTGAAATACCTAATAATGACTTTGAGTATTTAAGATCTTTAATGATAAAGAAATATGATGGAGGAATCCCTTCGGAGGAAGATAGGCAGTTACTAATGAATGTAATGTTGTGTGGCCCAAGAAAATGATTATAATACTAGGAGTAGAGCTATCAAAGGAGCAGTGCCTCAAGCCAATCCTAAAAATCCATTACTTACTAGTATTCATAAAGAGGCTCTTAAGAAAGATACACCTTCCAAAGGCCTTGCTGTCCCAAAAAATATTCATACTTCTCCTCATGCCCAAATTGTCATGAATCCCATGCCATCTGATGATTTTGTTAATCTTCCTTCCAATGCTGCCTTTCCAAAGAATGTTCCATATGACATTTCCCACATTTTGAGTCAAATCAAAGTTAGTGTTCCAATTGCTGAGTTGCTTAGAATTCCTGAGCACAAGAAGAGATCATTTGAGTACTTGGCATTGAAAGAAGAAAAGAGTACGCCAAGTAGAAATGTAAACATTGTAGAAACTCCTCCTCTAACCATTGTAGACCTTGAAACACCACCAGTATTGGAGGATCTTGGACAAGCACTTGAGGTTTACTTGGGGACATCTTTGGTTGAATCCAAATTAAATGTTGATCCATTTTTTACAACTTTGATCATTAAGGACATACCGTTGCACAATTGTATGTTTGATTCTGAAACATCATGCAATGTCATGCCTCTTGAGGTCATCAGTGAGTTAGATATCAAAGTGACAGTGGCATATGGAAGATGCACTACCATGGAATCTAGATAGGTTCCCATTTTTGGGTGTGTGAAGGTATTAGTGGTACAACTTACAGCTTATCGAGGTAAGAACATAAAACTTGATGTTGTCATTGTTGATTGTCCTACAAAGTGGGGCGTGTTGTTATCAAGAAAGTGGGCTACAAATGTGGGTGGAAGTGTTCAGATGGATTTTTTTTTGCCACCATTCCAATTAAAGGAAGCCTTGTAAAGTTGTATGGAGAGAAGAAAATGTTACACCTCATTGAGGATCTAAATAATGCTTCTTATGAAGTGTTATATGCTGATGTGGATGCAGATAACTTTATGGGGTTTGCTGATGACATGGATCACAGGATTGAGCAGTGAAAATGTATTGAACAAGATGTTTTACCTTAGACCTTGTTATTTGATAGAGCATGTTCCAAATTTGGAAATGGTGCTGGCATTATTCTGATCTCCCCCAACCAAGAAGAGTTTGTATTTTCTTTCAAACTTAACTTTGGATGCACTAATAACATTGTTGAGTATGAAGCATTATTATTAGGTTTGAGAATTGCTTGGAAGTATCATATTAAAGATATCATTGTCAAAGGAGACTCTGAACTACTTGTAAAACAAATTAGAAAATTGTATGCTACTAGAAATAAGAGAATGAAACAATACAAGCATACAGTTTGGGATTTGATTGAAATGTTTGACTCATTTAATATTGTGCATCATGATATAAATTTCAACGTTGTTGCTGACCAACTTCCAGTCTTGGGATCTCGGTTTGATGTTTGTTCAATGTCCCCTAATTGTGAATGTAATGTTGAAGTACTAACAAGGCCATATGTCCCTAACAATGTAAAAAATTGGCAAGTATTTGATGATGATGCCCATTTGAAATGGTTTCTACAGAAACAAAGGGGAGTTTTTGATCATTGTATTGATTGGGAGCCAATGGTGTGTGTAGTAGAAGGAAAAGAGACTTTTTTCGGCAAAGACATCATCCAATTGAAAACTAATACCATTCCTAGAGGGTTGGTTGCTCTTTAATCAAACTTTGATAATTCTGATTGCATTATTAATAGACATTTAGCAGCCTCAAGGTATGTTGAAGAGCATGACCTTGGCATAAAGGAAAACCAAGGAACATCTAGTTGGGAGGAAATCTGAACAAAGAAGAGAAATAGTCCTATGTCCAATTGTTAAAAAAATATCAGGACTACCTTGTTTGGTCCTATTCTAAACTGAAAGCATACAGAGAGGACTTTTTTCGACATGAGATTCCTTTAGAAGCTAATGAAAAACCATTTAGGAAAAATTAGAGGCCGATTAATCCACTCCTCTCCATGAAAATTCAAGATGAATTGAAGAAGCTAAGATATGGTGGGATCATTCGGCTAATAAGGTATTCTTCTTGGGTTGCAAACTTAGTGCCAATAAGAAAAAAGAATGGTGATATCAGGATGTGCGTAGATTTTAGAAATATGAACAGAGCATCAATGAAGGATAATTATCCTCTTCCAAATATGGAAAATATTTTGCAATTAGTGACTGGATCTGATTTTCTTTCTACTTTGGATGGTTTCTCTGGATACAATCAAGTTGTTATAAAGGACTCAGAAAGAATAAATGTTGCCTTTACCACTCCATGGGGCACATAGGTTTATGTCAGGATGCCATTTGGTTTGATGAATCCTAGAGCTACCTTCCAAAGAGCAATGGATGTTGATTTTGCTAGTTTCATTAATGATTTTATTGTTGTTTACCAAGATGATGTGACTGTGTTTTCAAGAAAGAGAAGTGATCACTTCTATCACTTGGAAAAAATGATGACAAGATGTAGAGAGTATGGCATTTCACTCAATCAAAATAATTTTCATTTTGGAGTGCAAAAGGCTAAGTTGCTTGGTGACATTGTGTCAAAGGATGGGGTCAGGATTGATCCTGAAAGGGTAGAAACCATTAGCAAGGTTCCAATTCCAAGAACCAAGAAGGGAATCCAATCCTTCTTTGGGTAGATCAATTTCATTAGAAGACTTGTGTCTAACTTTGATGAGTTTCCTCTCCTCATCACTTGCATGTTGAAGAAAGACCAGATTATCAAGTGGGAAGAGGCAGCCATTCAGGATTTTGATGGGATCAAAGAAGCACTAAAGCATGCCTCTATTTTGGCAGCCCAAAATTACAAGAAACCTTTTCAAGTGTTTTCTTTTGCTTCAAAAAACACCATTGCCTCTATTTTTTTATAGAGGGATGATGAAGGAGATGAGAGAACAATTCCTTTTTCAGTAAGGCATTACAGGGAGATGAGTTGAAATACACCATTATGGAGAAGCAGGCATTTTCCTTGGTGAAAGCAACATGGGTTTTTAGACCCTACATCTTGAGTTCCAAAATTGTTTCTTATGTTCCCCACACCATGGTGAAAGACATCTTATCAGAGATGGAGGTCTCAAGAAAAAGATGTAGATGGGTAAACAAGTTACAGGAGTATGACATGGGCATCCAAACCATGAAATTGGTAAGAGGTTTGGGTCTAGCTAAGTTTTTGGCTGAAAGCAACCTACAAACTATTGAGGTAAATGAAGTAAAAGGAGAAAGGGTGGATGTCCTTGAAAAAATGGTAAGTTCTAAATGGTACAAAGATATAATATTTTATCTCAGACATCTATGTTGCCCTAAATATCTGAGTAAAAATTATAAAAGAGATCTTAAGTTATCCTCTCAAAATTATTTCATTACTGATTTTGGGTTAGCTTGGAAGAGCCCTGAGGTAGTGCTCTTGAGATGAATTACCAAAAATGAGGCCCCCAAAATAATTGTTGATCTCCATGGAGGGGTCTGTGGGGGACATTTCGCTGGCGAGTTAAGGCACATAAAATTTTGAGGGCTGGTTATTGGTGGCCAACTCTCTTCAAGGACAAAATTATGTTGGTTAGGAGATGTGAAAGTTGTGAGTGTTTCTCTTGAAGAATGAAAGCTTTAGGTCCCTTCCTTTGTAGCCTGTGTCAATTGAAGCTCCATTCAGACAATGGGGAATGGATTTCATAGGGGAAATTTCTTATCCTTCCAGTGCTGGTCATAAATGGATTCTTGTAGCCACTGATTATTTCACTAAGTGGGTATAAGAAATCCCCACCAAGAAGGTAACACACCAAGTGGTCATGGAATTCATGTTGAATCAAATCATATGCATATTTGGAGTGTTAACTAAAATTTTTGTTGATAATGCCATGCATTTTAGAGCTGAACCTTTGGTGGCAATTTTTAAAGAGTATGACATCAATTTGACATATGCTTCTAACTACAATCCCCAAGGAAATGGAGAAGTTGAGTCCAGTAGTAAAAACTTGTTGAAGATCATTAGAAGAACCTTGGAGCTGAACAAAAGGAGGTGGGGTGAGAAATCGAAGTTTGTTGTTTGGGCTAACAGAATCATTGTCAAAAGAGCTACTTGTAAAAGCCCGTTTGAATTGGTATATGGAACTCAAGCTCTGCTGCCCCTCAATTTGCAATTATCTTCATTTCAGTTTGTTCAATAGATTGAAGACCAAGAATTTAATTCATATGCTGCTCAAATAAATTAGATTATTGAGTTGGATAAAGAGAGAAGGGCATCCCATTAGCGGCATGTGAAATTCATAGAAAATTTGAAGAGGCTATTTGACAAAAGGGTGACA
This sequence comes from Taxus chinensis, assembly GCA_019776745.2. Lineage (NCBI taxonomy): Eukaryota > Viridiplantae > Streptophyta > Pinopsida > Cupressales > Taxaceae > Taxus > Taxus chinensis. The sequence continues at coordinate 51,156 of JAHRHJ020003683.1, read as the reverse complement.
CCTAGAGCTTTCAGCATTAGGGATATTATGCTTTTATGGGATAGTAGGCATGATAAATTTGATGCATTATGGATGGGCCCTTATTTAATTGATATTCAAATTGGTGAAAATACCTTCTTCCTAAAGGACCTAGATGGGGAACTACTTGAATTACCTATTAATGGCAGGAATTTGAAGCATTTCCTTGATTGATTTCTCAGAATCAAGGTATATTCCATTTTTATAATGTATAGTTCTTTGTTCTCATTTGTTTTTGTGTTTTTGTTTGTTCTGGTCCTTGGTGACCTAGTTTTACTGGTTTCTTGGTTCATTTTTTAGAGGATGGTTGTGGTTGTTTTGGTCTGCATGCTTATTCTTTGACACTATTTCCTAATGGTATGTTTTTGGCACTTGGTCTTCTCTTGGCACCTGGTCTATTATTTGTTCTTGTGGCACTCACAAGGAGTGCCCATCCTTGAATTGGAGCATGTGTTGGTGCTCATATTTTTCTCATTCCATTTTTCATTAAAATTCTTCAAATTGTGGCCTCTGTTAAGTTTTATGTCTCCCCTAGCTCAAATGGTGGTTGTCCTACATTTTACAATTTGACAGGTGTAATTTCCCACTCAAAATTACTTCTTGGCATCAGTTGAAAAGTGGCCCTTTCTGGTTGGATGTGGCTCTGTGGGGCATTTTAAAAATTCTAAGGCTCACTTAAACAAAAAACATGTCCATGTGGAGGATTTTGTTGGGCCTTCTCGTATTTAAACTTTTCATGTAACATCCTAAAGGGGCATGGGACATGTGGAGGGACAGCGCATGTTTGGGCTCTCTACTTTTCGAGACAATCTCAAAGTGTGCCATTGAGACACGTAGCAGGTGGGGAAATGGAGAAGCGGAGTGTCGGGGTCATTTAAGGTTTTTGGCCTTTTGTAAAAAAGGGTTAAACTTGTAAGTTGAAGTGCGGCCATGACAAGAAAGTAATGCCAATGTGAATAGTCAAAAACGGAGGTGCAAGCCCGTGAGGAAAATGTGGAACTTTTTCCTTTTTGGAAAATAAGCAAAAAATGAAAAAATGAAGTGCAGGTCCATTGGGACCCACATCAGAGGCTAAAAGCGGAAGGGAGGAGCTGCACGGAAAATTTTCCAAATTTTCCTTTTTCCCAAAAGTTATAAAATGTCAAAAAGGTGCCCCGAGACCTGTTTCCAATCAAATGTTTCCATGTATAGGGCTCAGATTAAAATTTGAAACACATGATCAGAGGTAGGTGGTGCATTTTCATTTGATTTTACCACCATTGAAGCTCCTGGATGTTTCGAGATGCATCTTTGCATCCTTCCTCATCAATTTTTTGGCAAATTTGTGTCGTTTGGGTCTGCAAAGTTCTATTGAATCAATTTAGGAGCTCAATTTGTAATTCTTAAGTACTTTTTTGATGGATTTTTTCTCGGGCTCGTGTAAGAAAGTAATACGCTAGATCCATAAGTTACAGACTAAAATTTTAGACGGAAAGAAAAGGTATGAAATTATTAAAGGGACTCCTGAGAAGTTGTGGCATGACATCCTAGTCAGTAGTCAAGGGTCCAAGAAACATGATCTGTTCACAGTTGGTCCACCCCATAGATTTTGGATCTGAATTTGTTAAATGTCTCTATCTGAAACAAATTGGTGACAAGAAAAGGTTCCTCAAATATTCTTCTCTTTTGTGGGGAAAAGGTGTTGCAGGTGCCAAGGATGAAGAATATTCCTCCAGTTAAAACAATGATCCAAACATTTGCAATGATTCACCTTTTAAAAACACCTGGTAACTTTTTTGTGAATCTGTTAAATGTCACTTTCTGCAAATGATTTTCTGATATGTGCAACAAAGGTGCTTCAAATATTCCTCTTTTGGGGGCAAAAATTGGATGTAAAGGGTGTATTATAAATGTAACGAGATTACTCTTGCAAAAGGTTGGAGTTCATTTTTACGAGAAAATTTTGAGAAAAGCTCATCTTCTGAGAAAACTTTATGAGAAACTAGGTTAACTTCCTTTGTGTTATATTTTCATTCATGTTGAGTTGGTTACAAGTGTATAGCCATCAACAAGCTTTGATAATGTTTAAATAAGTCTCCCATGTTGATGAATCTGATAAACTTTGAGTTAATTTGTGTTAAATCTCTGACAAATTTTGTGTTTATTTCACTTTTAGAATGTATGCAAGTAGTCCTTTTTCCTGTTGCAATCTTGTATCAAAATATCTTTGAATCATAGAGATCTCAATCCTTTTGATAGTTTAGTGGCATCTGCAATTTCATTTTCAGAAGAGCTTTCAATTGGGAATGAAATAAACAATTTAAAATCACTTTTCTTTCATCTGTTGATAGAGATTATTTGTAATCCTCCCGGTGTACCTCACGCGTGAGTGATCTTATATTTTGTTTTTTTATTAGGTCTTCTAACTCGAGCCTTCATGCTATAATCTCAAATATTGTGTGAAAAAGTGCAAATGTGGGGCCTCCATTGATGCACACCTTTTGGTTGAAGGAACATTTTAACTATTTTAAGCTTTCTATCATTGTTAGTTTTTCCAATTATTTGTGAAGGTTCTCAAAGATCTGGCAAATCAAGGTCTATCTTGCTTGAATCTCCCACCAAAAATTATTCAAAAAACAATGAATCCTACCTAAATCTACCCCTGTTTTTTCCTGTATATCCACAAAAGAACAAAATCCACTTGCTGAAAATATGTAGAAGCAAATCAGGATTCCATAATGTCTGTTAGTAACCTTAGCCTTGTCTTGAAAATATCTCCATTATTTAGAAGTGACAACTCGTGAGAGTTAAATTTGGTGCATTGATCATATTTTCCCAAGGTTTTCTTTATAAAATTTGTGCAAAAGAAGGATATCTTCATCTCCTTCATCAAAAAAGGTTACAAAACAGGTCCTCTCACTGTGGTTGAAAGGCACAACCTAAAGTAGTGAGGATAGATCAAATCCTTTCAAGGTGCTATCCACTTCTCCAACATCTGAGTGACAAATAGCCAGATCAATCACCTCCCCGGCTACAAAATGACATAAATGAAGATCTATCTGTCTCTCAAGCTTCTTGCCAAATCTATTTGATGCTTACTCAAATTCCTGCAAAGGAGAATCAATTTGGGTACCAACAGAATGTAGATCCCATATCTTAATTTGTAGAATGGTGAATTACCATTCGCCTACGAGATTGATGACTGGTCTCAATGTTTAAGTTATTTTGAAAATTGTCAATTACTTATAATTTCCCATTGGCACAACAGACGTTAGGTACCTTTGAACTTACATACTGGAAAAATAGTATAGATCTTTACAATTTACATATTGTCATTACTCCAGAGAAATGGGAAATTCAAGGAAGAGAAGGCTCAACTTCTTGTACAACGTTTTGAATAGGCATAGAACAAAAGGTAGATTAATATCTCCTATTTGGATTTTATTTACTGGATGTGTTAAATAAGGGATGCCTACAGGCTGATGGATTAGAATCTTTTTAACGCTCATCTGAACATGATGAAAATATCTTTCACTTGTATAGATGTATGGACAACCTAAAACTATTGAATTAGAATACTAGATGTCCATTGTTGGAATGATGGTTGAACTTGAATAAGATGAATGGGATATTTAGCTGTGGAAACCCTTAGTTAATTGGCTCTGTCTATAACAAATTAAATAATTAATGAATACTTCACAATAATTAATAATGGGATTTTCACTATGGTATGGGTATTTATAAATTTCATTTGCTGAAAATCTGTGAAAATTATTTAATACATTCCTTTATCCAATATGGGTCAATAATAAAAAATTAAATCAACTAGTCCTCTATGTCAGAAATTCTCTTTACCGTGAGCTTTGATAATTCATCCTATAATAAGAAAAATTCATTCATCTCAACTATCCCAAATGAATCTTATTGATTTATGGGGAAATTTGTTTAACTCACCTATGAGCTCTCAATTAATTTAATCTCATTAAAATAATAAATATAACTTGCACAATAAGTATGCTTAATAGAATGAGGAAATCATATCCTTTGTTATGAAATGCTTAACCTCAGTTAAACTGCAGGGGACTATATCAATGTACTTCCTTGATTTTAGGCCATTGTGTGTGAATCCAAGCTCAAACTAATACCTAACAATTGCTTGATGGAAGGATTTTAAAATTGTATTGCAGTCATAATTTCTTCATTCTGGTATTTACATGTGAAGTTAGAATGCAATTTGGGATGCAACTTGCATAGTGATTACACAACTCTTTTAACATCTATTCTATTTAAAAATTTTACTTTAGGATTCAAAAATAATGATTCACAGAGTGAGTAATGACTCACATAATTGCTGTATCACTTTGCAATACAATAAAAAGAGTAACATGACCATACATGAATTTCATTTTTAGCATGGTGATCTAGTTGCAAGACTGACAATTGTCATAGAACATTCACATTTGTTTGTCTGCAGGATCACCATGAAAGCATACGAATCTCACAGAATCAAACACAGAGGATCTATAACTAAATATAAAACTATAACCATGAGATATAGCATAAAATAATTTACTGTGTTCCTATTACTCCATATCTTCCATTGGAAAAACCACAGCTAAGTATGGTTCTTTAACAATTTTTAAGGTAATCTTGAATTTGATGAAGTTACGATATATATGCTCACAGATTCGCATCGCAAAGTGAGCGAATATTTCAAGTTTATTAAACTAGCATTAACACATATTTTTGCTCCACTTTTCCATAAATTTTAAGAGGAGCTCTAAATGAGATAATTCTTCGGTTTTTGATTAATTATTGATAATAGGTTTTGGAAAAAATCATAATGTTGTCCACTATATTGAAAATACATTTCTGAGGCATAATGGTTCGAATCGCGCCTATAGTATTTGAACAAGAAACGATAACTACAAACATTAAGGGTGATTGGCCCCCTCCAACGATGACATTGGCAATTTTCTGTTGAACATAAAATTGTAGACCTTCAAATGAAATCATGAGTAGATATTTGAGGATTCAATTTATTCGTTAAATATATAGTCGACCTAATTTATTCTAAATAATTGGGCTTGATATGGCACGAACATTAGTTCCCATGGCATATAGTTTATAGGATCGATATTTCATTTCATATTTTAGATTGGCGATATTTTGATCCATGAAAGTCAAATATGGACCTTCATTTTGACTTTGATCTACTATGTTAAATGGTAAAACAAGTAAATTTACCTCAGTTTCTAAACAAAGCAAGATAATTTCATGGATGTTATCTAAAGATTGACAAATAAGTAAGCTAAAACCTGATGCTAATTAATTTTCTAATGACTTCTCATTAGTTGTAGTGTTATCAAGCTAGAGTACCTGCTTGAAATTTACCTATCAGATGTGATTCTCACATTTAAGGGATTAAACATATTTGGAGTATGATGTCCATTTTCAGAATTTCTTAAGGAGTTTCTTATACTAAAAATTGAAATGCATCATATGGTTACATTACGATCCTGCAATTTAATAGAATCAGAAATTATTTTTTCTTCCTTAACATTTAGATGGACTCATATTCCTAGTATTTGTTTTCTACAGGAGTCAATAAGTAGAATTAAAAGATCACTTCGAGATCATTATAGGGAAGTTCATTAATGGTAGTCCATAGATTTAATCATTGAATCCCTTTTTGATAATTCCTTAAAACTATTTAAGAGGGTTCTCAATCTATGGTTAAATGCATTTTGACTCAAGATTCTCAAAGTAAATATGACATTGGTAATCTCATCCTGTACCAAGAGGCTCAGTGGTATATTTTCAAGGAATGAAATAGAATGAAGACTTTAATGAGCATTTTATTCTCAATGCAACATATGATAGAAAGGTGTCATATGGTATAAAGAGATTGATGCTACTGTAAAATGTATATCTATCTTGGAAATGAATGTTATTTGTTGAAATTATTCAAGTCTTCCTGGTGACCTATTTGGATTATGGTCGACCTTGAGGAAGGTTATGTTGCTTTTATGGGAACATCATGGAAACACATCTTATTCATAGTCATGCTAATATTGAAGCCATGTTTTTCACCAGTGTTCATTCAGAGGGTTGACTGAAGTTAGTGACATAAAAGTTGAAGGAAAGTATCTCTTTTTGATATTTTTATATGTCATAGAGAAGAAAATGATATGGTTAATTGAATTCTTAATGATTTTTGCTTGTAGACTATTGAGAACTTGGTTTCAATGAAACATTGTGTACTATTTGAAATCATTTTTCCAAGTTAATGGTTTGAACCATTGTATCATCAATGCATTCAGTCCAATTTTGAATTTACCTAAGTAAATATGTTCTGAATGTAGGGAGATCTATCCTATTTAAGTAGGGTCTTAACTACATGTTATGAAGATATGTCAGCTTTGTAATATTTTCCTTCAAAAATGATTTTCAATCAAATTGTCATAGAGTCAAAGAGTTGAAGTTTTCAGTATGTCTGAGTTCTTATAGCAAAACTTGAGCATGGTATTTACGTGTCAAAGAAAAATAAGTGTTCCATTGATGTGCTTGAGGTGTGATCTATGTGATGTTCCATGATTTCAAATGTACATGAGAACTAATTCGTATGTAAGTATAAGAATGTGAACTATCATGCAGTTACATGATACTGGTGGTATGAGCATGGTGACAATTCAGACGTATTTAAATGGTTATGGTTTGAGAATTCATCTATTGTGTTACCAATCCCTTCATTTCTCTACTCATGTATTTTATTTTCCAACAATAGGAAATGCAAGTGGAATTCTTAGAGGGTACCTAAGCATACTTCAGTCTAACCTATAGTTCAATATGGGTATCTTATACCTTTGATGTCATAGTTTGAAGAGAAGAAAGATTACAATGAGTGTGTAAAAATGTGCAAATCCAAGGGTATGGAAAAAACTGAATAAATCAAGGTCACTAATGACCACAAAAAATTACAGAGCCCCATCACCTACTAATAGTTTAAACCTTAAAACTCAAGACCGAATCATCTTACAACCCACCCTATACCATATGGTTCTATCTCAAATATCCTTATAGTCATATTCCTTGAAATTAAGAACTTGCTAGATCCTTACCAATATTCATACTCAATCTGCACTTCTAGATCATATCATTGTCATTGTATTCAGCTAAGTCCACTCTTCCTCTTGTGTTTAAGAAATCATTTAAATCATTTTATATTGATATTTGTTTGGATTAATATCATGATTTACACATTGATGTATATTAATTAATATGAATATACAAAATGTTGCCAACCATCAACCTAAAACCTAAAGTGAATAAGATCCCCTAATCTATAACACACTCTTATATTTACTCAAGCCTTTTAGGGTTGAATCAAGTACAAAGAGTAATGAAATAGATTAAAAGGTGATATCCTATCCTAGTCTAATACATAATGCATCAAACATAATCAATCACATAAACATAAAGGAAAGAGAAGGGATATAGATAATTTCCCTTTTGAAGACATTATTGTCTCACTAACCCCATATAAGGTTAGTAACATGTCATGAAAATGTTTATGGGTGGATAAAAAGATGGATAGGTAGAGAACATAAGTAGACAAACTTATGGGGATAAAAATACATGGTAGAAATTTCTGGAATGGATTCTATTATTGTTTCTTTTAGCTTCCCAAGAGTATAAATACGACCTCCAAATATAAGTTCCACCAAATACTAAATATGTTAAACATTTAAGGGAAGATTTGCAATCACAAATGTACAAGACTATATATCAAATAAGAGGTAAAATTTTTGCATTATTCATGATTATTAGTATGCGTAGGTGTTGTGTGTGATTTTCCCAGGGGAAGCATAGTGGTTCCATGCTTGAAAATGGTCAAAATTCAGATTTTTTATAAAAATTACTTGTTTAAGAGCTTGAAAGAGATATTTGGTTGATGTTTATAACCAAAAGGTGAGAAAATGTATCTAATAAAGGTGAATTTCATGCATGTACATGTATGCCTTTGTCATTGATGTAAAAAGGGGGAGAAGTTCAGGTGGTTTTCCATCAATGTCAAAGGGGGAGATTGTTGGCATGTTGTGATTTATGTGTTTTCATTGATGTAAAATAACATTAATGATAAATTAGATGATGGAGTAGGGTCATAGGATTATCAGAGTGATGATGAAATGGAGATTCAGGTATGTTATTGGTTGTATAAGTTGATTCAATGAGAATTGTTTGATCTTACAAGCCTATTTAGGTGACCTAGCTATTCTAGGTGATGGTGCATAGTAGTATGAGATTATTGGTGGCTTTTGAAGCATGTTGGTAGTATGGAGAGAATTATTGGAGATTGATTTAGTAATCACATGAGTTTCAGGGTGCAGATGCAGTTAGATGACCAAGATTCGGGTTCTCATTTGGACCTAGTATGGGTACTAAGAGGTAAGAGATTGAGTTATAGAGCCATGTGATATAATGGATACATGTAGATAGTTGTTTAATGATTTACTAAGTATGTTAGGACATTTTGGAGATTTTATATGATGTGTTATGATGTTATTTAAGTTGAACCTAGCCTTTATAGTGTAAAACCCTAAGGGATAGTCATGCAAGACCTAGTGGCTAGAGAGATGGAGAACTTTTTGATCTTAGATAATGACTGGAGATGAATAAAATGGGTGTCATTGAGGTGTGAGAAAAATTTGGAGTCATTTTGTAATGGGAATTTCAAGTTATGATGTTTTGTGTGAAACATGGTCAAGAAGAAGGTCATTTCCAGCTCAAATTGGATCTTTTTATGCTCACCTTGAATTGTGTGCTTTACATGGGACCTTGTGGCTTTTAGGGATGTTTATAAATTGAGTATAGAAGGTTTAAAAAAATAATGAGGTCATTTCATCGTAACTTTTGTATGAACCAATGTTAAGAATGTAAACAACTTCTTATGTGTTTGAAACCCTAGCTCAAAAGCAGTAGGAGAGAAAATGATCCTAAGTGGCTAGAATTTCTTGATAGTGCATGTATGATGATTTGATCATATAGAATACACCTCCAAGTTTCTATATAGGTATGGTAGTTCTTGTGGTGATGAGTGGACCCCACTCAAATAGGGATGTTTGTGAAGAAGTTCAGTTTGGGAAAAGGTTGTACAAAGGAGTTGCAAATTAAATTGACATTATTTTTAGTATTAGATTTTTTCTTGATGTACATGGTGGTTTTAGGTCATGGTGATTCATAAAAATAGAAAAGTATACCCTATTTGTGAAGACTAGTCAAAGGGCCAATTTTGGGAAGTTTTGAGGCAGTTTGCAGAGATGAGCTTGGTTGAAGGCCTTCCACTTGGATTTGGAAAGATTTCCAATATGTTATGGAAAGAGGATCAAGATATATTTCCAATGGTATATGGAGCATGTTTTTTTTTAGTTCATGATGAGTTTATTTGATGTTGGTTTTTAAGTTCAATTTGTGGATAAGAAGGTTCTTGATTTTCAAAATAGGACTTAACTTTTGCTAAAAGCTTGAGTTGATTGGAGAATGAATGGATGAGTTAATGAATGATTGATACCACCTGGAAATTAAATAGGGGTGAATTTTTGGAATCTATTTAAGGAATTTATAGGTATTGAAAGTATCAGCAAGGGTGCAAACTAGTTGAGTTTATAAAATAAGTTTTTTGGCAGCTTGTTTTGGTGAAGTGTAAAGTTGTTTTGGCTTGAGCATATGGATGTTTCATGATGTCTAAATTGATTATATTTATTCTAAATGTTCTTAGGTTTCCATAGAGTGGTCACATGCCATAATTTAGTTCATTTGGGTGGTCTTGAGGCCCAAAGGTGAAGACAGGATGCTAAAACAACTGTTTTGTGAAGGATATGAGCCAATGAACCCATTAAATGAAATAATTTGATTGGTAAAAGTAAATATGAGACCATGTATCATTTTTTTATGTTATATTACTCATGGGTGGTGAATTTGGAAGCTTTAATAACCATATTTTTGGCATGAGTGGATTTTTCTCATCCTAGTGATGGGATTTTTGAGGATTTTAGGTGCATGATGGATGGTTTTAGGCATGGTCGACTACATGGGTCATATGTGAATGTTGTAATGATTCATATGGGATTTTTTTAAGTTTGTATGGTTGAATAAATAAGGGAAACTAACCTATTTTGAATTTGAATCTATAAGAGCTTATAAAAGTGAAGTTTTGGGGTGCAATTTGTAATAAGTTGAGTATGAAAAGTGTGACCTAGGTGTGAGAGTTTTGAAGGTAAATGAATTTTTGAGAGCTGAGAAGATTGAATGATAGGTTGAAGAATGATTAGAAGAGTGTGTGTAAGGGTTTGATGCATTGATAAGTGAATAAAATGCAAATTTGTTCAAGTTTGAAGACCTAGGGTTTGAGCAAGGGTTTGAAGGTGTTTAGAGCTGAATTTTGTGATCTCCATCAAATGAGTTATAGAAGAATATATTCAGATGATCTCTTCATAAAAATATTGTGTGATGAGTCATATTCATGAAATTCTCTTGTTGTGAGTAATATCAACAAGGGTTCAGGGGTTAAACTAGGGTTGCTCCTTATGGGGTTAGTGCCTCACTAAACAAATATTTTCCTTGTGATGTGTAATATTCACTTGATTATTTTTTGTGTATATTATCAAAAAATGTTTCAGTGGATTTTCTTCCCCTCGAGGTTTTTCAACTTACATCTTGTGTTATGGTGTTGCTTCTCTTTCTCATGGTTAATTGAATGAATGGTGTATGTTGTTGTGCACACTCTAATGAATGGATAATTGATTAATGGTTTATGTGAGTGATATGAAATTGTAACTAATATTTTAAGGACTGATTCACCCTCCCTATTAGTCTACTGTGCTTCCAATAGGATGATCATTTATGGGATAAAAAGAAAAAGAAAAAGAAGCGCAATATGGTGCTGACCTTAGAAAAACATCGGTAGGGACATGACGAGACTTGCGATGGGGGTGACACTAATGACCTACCAAACCTATGAGTAAGAAAAAGTCACTATGAGATGGAGAGAATCCACTCAGATGGATGTAAAAGTTGTGGGAGCAATGGGTCAAAGGCATACATCGAAATATGCACAAAAAATGTGAGGGTAGTCAAAATGATCATCTAACAAATAGTTGTGCAATAAAGCGGATTGAAAAGAGGGCATGTGTTACCTTGTCGAGCTTGAGAAAGAAAACATTATGTCATCCTGGGTGGGATGAGGATAAAATATGGCCATAGAGGGTATGCTTTAAGATGAACAAAGGGTCCCAGAAAAAGGGCACTATGATGGCCATGAAGTGGGCTGCAAAATGTAAAATAGATGCGTAGGATAAGCCAAAGTGTGTTATGGTCTGAAACACAAGGTTGAGTTAGGGAAAAGGAAAAATTATTGAAGCGAATGGTCAAGATGAGAGAAAAGATGGAAAATTAGGGTTTGATTCGATAGTGATCGAGTGAGTCATAATGACTTGGCTTGGGTCACCGACGATTGGGATGAGTCGATGGTGACCAAGCCAAGGTGCCTAAATAAGTGATCAAGGCGACCGAAGGGGATCATTTGCACTGTGTGAAACTACAATTTGAGAGATTTGAGACAGAGAAAATTGTGTGATTTTGAGAGAGATGGATGCCAACGGTGGAGTGAGGAAGTACCAAAGGACATGACAAGTAGTAAGAGTCTAAATCTTAACCTATGTTATTTATTTATTTATTATTTTTGAATTATTCTAGAAAAAATAATGGGTGGGAAGGGTCATTCGGTGGAAACTGGGCCAATTTCCATCTATTGTAGGAAATTCAACGTCGACTTGAGGGGGTGGTCGTCAACTAGGTATAACTTTAGGTTAATTTGAAAAAAAATGGTGTATTTTTATTATGAGATGCTGATGGGTGATTGTTTGATTGGTTTTTGTAGACGAGTGATACTTTGTACTTGAGAAATTGGGTCCCCGCAGTGTATAAGGATTAGAGGGAATGTTAGTGATGCAGAGTGGGATCATCTAGCAGTGGGATTTGATAGATTCTGCCACTATCAGAGGGTTACAAGGGATACAGGGTTGATGATAGCACTAACTGATAGGTATGATCTTAGGAATCAACACATTCTAGTTCCAAACATGAGAGATGGTGGTCACACTAGAGGATGTTTACCATATTTTGAGGTTGCTGATAAATAGGGGAGCCGATAAATCCCATTACAATAGAGAGGAGGCTGGGTATACCGACTTGGTTATTTGGAGTCGAGGTCGCACATATTGCATTTATTTTAAGGGCATTTCATATAGCGGCTCGATACTAGCTAGCGACGTCAGGGAGCATACTGATATGTTTGATTATGATGGATTATATCATTATATGATTATTCTAACTCAGGTGGAGCTCAATTTCTACAAAAACTAGTAGGTTTACTAGTGGATATAGAGGAGCATCAAATAATATTTTTGTCTGGTGTTGATCTTCTAGCACATGTTTACTATGAGTTGTGGATGTACACATAAGTGGGAGGAGGACTGGATATGAATGTGGGGTTTTTATTACATTATGGTTGTATATACCATATAGCTGTTAGTGAGAGCCACCAGGGCTTCCATGGGTGACCAGAGATCATATAGAGATGGCGTTGGGTCTTTTGAGATGGTGAGATACATCATGCTCATGGAGACAACGAGAGCGGGGTCCAGAGGAGTGGTATAAGGATAGATTGGGGAGTTTGTATGTAGATGATGTTAGATGGAGGTCATACAGAGGCTTCCGTACATTGGCTGAATACCTTATGTGGTCCCTCTTGTGAACCACCTTGGATGGGTACTGAGTTCCCTCTAAAGCACCATTGGGATCCTATTTTCATCGTTCTTTTCAGACCCCTCATGCTTCGTTGACTTATACATTGAGTCCCTTGCTCCATCTCAGATTGACTTTGTGTTGAGCCAAGATGTTCAAAATTACCATGACGACTCCCTTTCAAAGATATGTGTCGAGATCCCTAATAGTTACCCTTGATCAAATCACAAGGGTTACAGTTAGGTTTCCATAAATGATGAGCTCTTTGCCCATGCCAGGTCAATCCTTTGATATTCTTGCAACATGTGCTCCTGACTCTGCTTGCACCCGCAATTTGTATTACTAAACATAATCCCTATATATGGTTAACCTAGCTTAGTGAGGCCCAAGCCACTTGTTTGCTGAGAGACCAATTCACCCACAGCATGGGCTACCCACACCCCTTTGGCTCCACAAGAATTCTTGTGAAGTGAACAAATGGACTCGATGTTTCCATTTGATCTGCAAGGGCTGCTGACATGGATCTTTGCCCACAAAGTCATCTATTCCTTCAGGGAGGTCAGTTTTATCGAGTGCACATGTCCCAGTGCAGCTTCGAGATGCTTCAGTGTCCTAATTTTTCTGCACTCCACTTCCTTTGGCAAGTTTGGGTCATTTCGGCCCACATGTTCAGGCCGCCAGGAAGCCTCCAACTCCCGATTTCCCCACAAAAGTGTCGAAGGTCACCTCTATTTTGGGTTGGTTGAAAAAACTTGTAAAAATTAAATTGATTAAATACAATAGCTTAGACCTAACCTATTTAATTTAAACCATGCTCTGATACCATGTTAGAATTTAGAGGATTCTAATAATTACAAATTTAATCAACCAATGAATTTAAATATTAACATAAACCATAAAACATTAAATGTTAAATATTATGCAATGTAATAAATAAAATTACATAACATATTAATTAAGTAATACATACCAAAAGTAAGAACACAGTGACACAATGTTTATAGTGGAAAACCCCAAATAGGGTAAAAACCACTGTGAAATAACCTTTTACTTTCCAAGAACCAAACTTACATCCAGTAACTTTCACCTCCTCCTTTCAACCCTAATCACAAGGGTAAAATAATATTCACCTTTGATATTTCATTCGAACATATCAAATGAGGACCTATAGTCCTTTTTATATTAGGTGATCGGGTATGTCTCCCGACCCACCTTTTCAACCTTATCGGTTGACACATATACCTAGGTTTATAATATTTAATATTAGAAATATAATCATTTCATGATATTAAATATTTAACCGAAAGTATATACCTAGGTTAACATATTTAATAATAGAAATATAAATATTTCATATTATTAAATATTAACCTATATATTAGTGATGGACCCATATACATTAAGGGTTGGCCAGACCACTTAATCATTATGTTCCAACACTCCCCCTTAATGTTAAGTGGGATAACATATGCCAATAGATTACCTGCCCATGGTACACTACATGATTTACAATCCTTAAACCATAAAGGTTTTAGGCTAGCATATCAGGTGAAGGAATTATAACACCTTCATCATACTCAAGTTACCTTTTGGTACAAAAGGATTTGGAATCCCAAAGATCATCCCATGATCAGTGGCTAAGTATGATTTGTGAGTTTTACATATTCTCATAGGTTCTCATAAAAGGTTATTGAACCCAAGCATATAGGAGCCTTTTATAACCAAGGACCTCCTTAATAATATGCTTGTACTGGATGTTTACCAGTAAACTCAATAACACTAAAGAGTTTACTGAAGACCGCCTTTAAGATCTTTCTACACTTCTTTCTAAAAAATAAGTTGAGGAGGTATACATGCCTGAAGGTATTTTTACACTTGCCCGAAGGTCTTTTTTACACTTTCCCGAAGGTATTTTTACAAAAACCAAGTTCCATTAGGAGGTGACATTGTCATGCACACTCCCCCTCAATGGAAACTCTGAAAATCCAAGATTTTCACAAAAGTGACAAAACTTTGCAGCACTCAGGGGCTTTGTGAAGATATCAGCAACCTGCTCTTCAGTCGGCACAAACTTGAGATCTATCTCACCACTTAGCACCTTCTCACGGATGAAGTGTATATGTATCTCAATGTGCTTCATCCTCTGATGTTGTACTGGATTATGTGTAAGAGCTATGGTGCTTTGGTTGTCACAGAACAAAGGAACACTGCTTGGATCCTTCATCTTTATCTCATCGAACAACCTCTTTAGCCATAGAGCCTCTTTTGTAGCTTCCATTGCACTTCTATACTCAACTTCTGTTGAAGAGATAGAAACAGTTGGCTACTTTTTGCTGCACCAAGTAATGACACCTGCACCAAATTTAAACACATAACCAGAAGTAGATTTTCTATCCAATACATCACCAACATGATCAGAATCACAAAATCCATATAAGTTAGCATTTTCATTCTTAGTATAATGCAACCCATAATTGATTGTTCCTTTAATATATCTAAGAATCCTTTTTGTAAGATTCCAATGATCTCTATAAGGTTCCTGCATAAACCTAGAAGCAATTCCTACTGCATAGGAAATATCTGGTCTGGTGATAGTTAGATAAATCAAACTACCAACTAACTGCCTATATAAAGTAGGATCAAATTTTTCACATGCAGGTTTAGGATCAATTTTCAGTCCAACTTCCATAGGAGTAGAAATTGGTTTACAATCAATCATGTTAAAATTTTTTAGTACATTGGTTGCATACTGTGCTTGAGAAAAAACAATAGAATGTTTATCTTGAAATACAACCATGCCAAGAAAATGATGTAAGAGACCTAAATCAGTCATTTCAAAGTATTGTTTCAATTTTTCTTTAATTCTACAAATTAAAGTAGGATTATCACCAGTCATAAGCAAATCATCAACATATATACAAACAATGATAATATGTGATCCTTCTTGCTTAATGAATAGATCATTGTCAGAAGAACAATTAACAAATCCTAATTGTTTAAAGAAAGAATTAATTTTTGCATACCAAGCTCTAGGAGCTTGCTTTAAACCATACAAGGATTTTTTCAATTTACAAACATAGTTTTCTTTACTAGTTTCTTCAAATCCTTTAGGTTGAGACATGTAAAGTTCTTCTTTTAAATCACCATTCAAAAAGGTATTTTTCACATCCATTTGGTGGATTTCCCACCCAAATTGAGCAGAAATTGCAAATAAGGTCCTAACAGTACTCATTTTAGCTACAGGGGCAAATGTCTCAACATAATCAATACCAGGTTTCTGAGTGAAACCTCTAGTAACAAGTCTAGCTTTATGTTTGTCAATACTACCATCAACATTATATTTTACTTTGTATAACCACCTAGACCCTATAATACTTCTTTTTTCTAGAGGTGGAACCAACTCCCAAGTTTGATTTTGAATTAGGGCATTGTATTCAGCCTACATTGCATTGATCCACTTCTCATCTTGAGAAGATTCTTCAAAATTGTTTCCAGCTCAAGTTCATACAAGGTCATTAATGCATGGTAGGTATGATGGCTTCTGGTCATTTTCCTAAGGTCAATAGGATTAGAACTTTCTAACACAGATTAAGCCCATTTTGGTTTCTTAGCTAAGGAGATAGCAAATTTGTCCATATTATTAACATAAGAAACATCATCATGACCATTTACTATATTCTCATTATCAAAATAAGAACCATCATTAGAAATATTGATAGAGTTAGGAAACATCTTTACCATTATTAGATGAACAAAAGTATTTTTCCAAAACCACCACATTGCGGTTTTCAGTTACTTACCTTTTTGTAGGGTTGTAAATCCTTAGACCTGCAGTGTTAATACCGAATCCAATGAAAATACAAGAAAAATAAGTCATATTCAAGTTTATTTCTTTTCTTTTTAGGAATGTATAAAGAAGTAGGACTACCAAAAACTTTTAGATGAGAAATATCATATTTTTTATTTGACCATTTTTCTAAAGGAGTTGAAAGATGAATAGATTTTGGTGGGAACCCTATTTAGAATGTAGACTGTTGTGTTCATTTCTTCTACCCATAGAAATTTGGGAAGACCAACAAAATGAAGCATAGTGCGAGCCATATCTAAAATAGTCATATTCTTACTTTCTGCAACACCATTAGATTGGGGAGAATGATGAGAAGTTAATTCCCTTTTAATACCACAATCAATACAAAAAAATTCAAATACTTTGCTAATGTATTCACCCCCATTATCTGCTCTAAGTCTCTTAATTTTATAATTTGAAGAGTTTTCAATAGATGCTTTAAATTCCTTAAATTTCTCAAGTACATCAGATTTATTTTTAATAAAATATGACCAAATCATCCTGGTGAAATCATCAATAAAAGTCACATCATATAAATAACCATTTAATGAAGCTACTTCAAGAGGTCCTTTAATATCACTATGAATAAGTTCTAGTGGGGAAGAGGTATTCTCTTCAAGATGTGAGTGAAAGGGTTTAACACTTTTTTTTAGTGTAAACACCCTTCACACGCATAATGAGAAGAAGACAACATAAGAAATCCATTCACAAGATTATATCTAGCCATTTCATATAAAATTTGATAATTAACATGTCCTAATATTTCATCAAACTTTGAGAAACAAAACAAGATGCAGAAAAATAAATCATTAAAAATATACAAACCATTTCTTTGAATTCCTTCAGCTATTATATTATCATTACTACCCTTGATATACCAAGTATTGTTGAGTATGGAGCTTAATTTACTTCACAAGAAACTTACTTTTACATGTTACTGGTTTGACAGAGACAGTGATCTGACATCGGTCAGGAGGAACCCAACATCGGTCACCTAACCGACATCGGTTAAGGAGGATGATCGGCATCGGTCAGGAAGGGACTAGCATCGGTCACCTGTGCGACGGATGCTTTTGTTCTTTAACGAGAATCATTAAATAAATCTCTTTTCTTTAAAGATGATTTATTGATTGTAAAAGCATATTTAGTTTCCCAGAATAGTTATATATACATGTATGCATTGTATTAGGGTATGAGAGAAGAAAATAACAATTGTTTGCATGTTAGTTTTCTTGGTGAGCAAGAAAGAGTAGCTGAGTGAGGGAAAAACATTGAACATCCTGTGAGGTGTTGGAAGACAATTAGATCTTCATTGTATTTCCTCTGTAAAGCACTGAATAATAATATTGGTCATTTCTTGGTGGATGTAGCCCACACTGGGTGAACCACGTTAAATCTAGTGTTATGTTTCTCTTGTTTATTTTATCTTCTGGTTATTTCCACATTCATTTCTTGTATGCTTTATCTGATTTTAGATCTGTGCAACAATATTATATGGTTTAACCCCAATAACTGGTATCAGAGCTTTGTTTGGAGGTTTTGTGTGTTGACAGGATTTACTCACAGAGGGTTTTCTGATTGAGTGGGAGCAGAGCAATGGCAGAAGATAGTAAATACCGAGTAGAGAAATTTGACAGTCGTAATTATCAACTATGGAAGATGCAGGTGGAGGATTATTTGTATCAGAAAGATATATACTTACCATTGGATGAGCATGGACAGTCAGACATGATGACTGATGAAGAATGGAAGGTTCTTGACAGAAAGGCTTTGGGATCTATAAGATTGAGCCTGACAGCATCGGTGGCTTTCAAATTTTATAGATGCAAAAACCACAGTAGAGTTGATGAAATCTTTAGAAAATTTGTATGAAACTCCTAGTGCTTCGAATAAGGTTTATTTGATGAAAAAATTGTTTAATTCTAAGATGCAAGAAGGTGGATTTGTATCTAATCATTTGAATGATTTCCGGTCTATTGTAAATCAATTAAAATCGGTAGAAATTTTGTTTGATGATGAAGTGAAAGAACTTTTATTCTTATGCTCTTTGCCAGATAGTTGGGATAACTTGGTAATGGTTGTTAGTAATACAACATTTTCTTCTAAAGGTTTGAAATTTGATGATGTGGTTAGTGTAATCCTTAATGAGGAAATACACAGGAAAATCTCAGGAGAAGCATCATCTGGAAACACTTTAAATGTAGAAAGTAGGGAAGATCTAAGGAGAGATCATCTAAGAGCAAGAAGAATGGGAGATCAAAGTCAAGACATGGAAGATCTAGATCCAGGTACAAAGATTTACTTTGTTGGAATTGTGGAAAGAGAGGACATGTAAAGAAGGAGTGTTGGTCCAAGGAAAACAAAGAGAATAAATCAGACAAAGGTAAAGAAAAAGGTAAAGAGGAAAACATTGCAAGTGAGGTAAAGAAAGATGCCCTTATTCTCTCCTTGGATAATAAATTAGAATCTTGGGTTTTAGATTCTGGAGCTTCTTTCCATGCTACCCCTAATAAGGGTTATTTCAGTAATTATGTTCATGGTGATTTTGGACAAGTTTATTTAGGAGATGATGAGCCATGTAATATTACTGGTAAAGGTGATGTTCATCTAAAGTTGCAGAATGGAAATCCATGGGTATTGAAAGATGTGAGGCATGTGCCAAGCCTCAAGATAAATCTAATATCTGTGGGAAACTAGGTGAATCTGGATGCGTGGTTACATTCACAACCAATTCTTGGAAGGTTACCAAGGGATCTCTTGTTGTGGAAAGAGGTAAGAAGGTAGGAAATTTATATCTGTCTACCTATGTTACTAATTCATTTTTTGTGCTATCTAATACAGTTTCAGATGCAACCATGTGGCATAATTGGTTGGGCCATATGAGTGAAAAAGGAATGTAGATCTTAAAGGCTAAGGGTAAGTTATCATATTTGAAACAATTAGATCTTGAATTTTGTGAGCATTGCATATTTGGAAATCAGAAGAGAGTGAGATTTCTCAAGGTTGGGTCAACAAAGAAGGAAGTAAATTGGATAGTTGTATACTCAAATGTGTGGGGACCAACTTAGGTAGCCTCTATTGGAGGATCCCAATATTATGTGACTTTCATTGATGATGCCACAAGGAAGGTGTGGATTTATTGTATTAAGCATGAAATCTGATGTTTTTGAAACTTTTAAAAGGTGAAATCCCTTGTGGAAATTGAAACAAACTTAAAATTAAAGTCCCTTAGATCTGATAATGGTGGTGAGTACTATCAACAAGGGATTTCAATGATGTATTGTTCAGTGAATGGAATACAAAGAGAAAGATTTTATCTAGATACCCCTTATGTTAGGAAAATTTTGAAAATTTGTAGTTAATGATTTTTACCAGTTAGACAGTGAATTGGAATGTACTAGTGGCATAATCACTTGAAAATTTACTAGGCCATTATGAGTGAAAAACGAAACTATTTTTGGAAGGCTTCAGACAATATAATGGTTAGGTAATTAAGTCGGATAAAAGGTATGTTAATAATCCCTCACAGCATTGCAATAAGTATGAAACTAATATGCAGAAAATATGATATTCTCAAATAAAATTACAACTGGAATAAAATAACACAACAAAAAGAGACAAGATTTAACGTGGTTGTACCCAATTCTGTGGGCTACCCTTTCTTTATCCACCAAAGAATCACTTTACTAGATTTTATTACAAGCCACTAAAAATATCTTTGTGAATCTCTCTCAATACAATACCCAGATCTTTCATTGGAGCTATGCTCAACAAGGAAGGTACCACCGAATTCACATTGTATTCAAGTGTAAATCTACATATGTTTATGTATGCATGATCCTTTCTTATGCATAAAACTTCATGAAAGACATAAAACCCTTAAGCAGACAAAACCGTGGGTATCAAATAAACCATTAAAACTTTTCCCATAAACCTATGGGCTCAAGATCCCCAAAACCATAATGGAAAATCATGAGTACTTCCAAAAACGTAACATCGGGCCTTCATTTCAATGCCATTATTGTTCAGAAGAATTACCCCCACTGAATACATGCTAGAGAAATGCCGCCCCTAGATGATCCACTAGGGCCCGAATAGGCCCTATTTGGCGTAGAAACTGAACAAAGTGTTCCTAAACTCATAGTGAATGGAGTGCTAGAAGCACAATCTCACATGAAAGCATAGGCTCATGTCTTGCCTTTGAAGTTTTGGGCAGAAGAAGTGGATACAATAGTGTACTTGATCAACCATGGGCCTTCAACAACACTGGATGGTGGAATACCACAAGAAGCTTGGTCTGGAAAAGAGGTAGATTTTTCTTTTCTTAGATTTTTTGGCTTAGAAGCTTTTGTGCATGTTGATAGGGAAAATAGGAAGAAGTTGGATGCTAAATCTAAGAGATGTACTTTCATTGGTTATGGCTCTGGTGATTTCAGATATCGATTTTGGATTTAGAAGATTCTAAGATTGTTAGGAGTCGTGACGTTGATTGGAATGAAAAAATAATGTACAGGGATCAGGTTTTGGTGCCTAAACATGAACAGGTTGAGGATATTTTGAAGGAAAATCAACTTTCAGACCTAAAATAGACATCCACAGACACTGACGTCAGTTCTACAGAAATTGATGTCAGTCAGGCTAACCGGCATCGATAGACAGGATCATGTTCAGAACAAGACAGCTACAGTGGAACCGACATTGGTACTCATCAAACAAATGTCAGTAAGGAAACCACAGTTGGTCAGCAGACACAGAACCATGGTTGGTTACAGAACCACAGTCGGTTACAAGTGACCGGCGTCGGTCACTGACAGAGATTGACATGAATGTACAATAGGCACAGAATGAGCCCCAGACACCCCAGATCTCAGTGAGAAGGTCACAAAGGGTAAGTAGACCTCCAAAGAGATTTTCACCTTCCTTTTCTTATTTATTATTGAATGATAGTGGTGAACCAGAAAGCTTTGAAGAATCAATGCATGTAGATACCCATGCACAGTGGGAGCATGGCATGGATGAGGATATGGACTCCTTGGAACAAAATCAGACATGGGATTTGGTCAAGTTTCCAGCAGGTAAGAAAACACTACAGAACAAATGGGTTTACAGAATCAAGGAAGAAGAGGGTGGACTGAAAAGGTACAAGGCGAGGCTTGTGGTAAAGGGATTTGCACAGAAAGCAGGTATTGAATTTGATGAGATTTTTTCTCCTGTAGTTAAGATGACTTCTATTCGTATTGTTCTAAGTTTGGTTGCAACAGAAGATTTGCATTTAGAACAACTTGATGTTAAGATGGCTTTTCTTCATGGTGATTTGGAGGAAGAGATTTATATGCAGCAGCCGCTTGGTTATGAAGTCAAGGGTAAGGAGAAACTTGTGTGCAAATTGAAAAAGAGCCTATATGGGCTCAAGCAAGCTCCAAGGAAATGGTATTTGAGATTTGATAGTTTTATGCATGAGCATGGTTATATGAGATGTGAATCTGACCATTGTGTTTATTTTAAGAAGCTTGAAAATGGGAGCTATGTTATTTTGTTACTGTATGTGGATGATATGTTGATTGCAGGATCTAGTATGCAAGACATTGGTAAACTTAAAGAAATGTTAGCTCACACATTTGCAATGAAGGATTTGGGAGCTGCAAAGAAAATCCTTGGCATGCAAATTCACCGAGACAGGAAAAAAGAAGTTGTATTTGTCTCAGGAGGCTTATATCAATAAGGTGTTGGAAAGGTTTAACATGCAAAATTCAAAACCTGTTAGTACACCTATGGCTGGACACTTCAAATTGAGCAAAGATCAGTGTCCTTCATCACATGAGGAGGTTGAGTACATGGCATGTGTTCCCTATGCTTCAACAGTAGGAAGTCTTATGTATGCCATGGTTTGTACTAGACCAGACATTGCACAGGCAGTGGGAGTTGTGAGAAGGTTTATGGCTAATCACGGTAAAGAACATTGGAAAGTAGTCCAATGGATTCTCAGGTATTTGAGAGGGACATCCAGCATGGAGTTATGCTATAGAGGGTCAGATACTTATTTAATTGGCTATGTTGATTTAGATATGGCTGAGATTTGGATGGCAGGAGGAGCACCACTAGATATGTTTTCACAGTAGGTGGAATGATAGTTAGCTGGATTTCGAGATTGCAGAAGGTTGTGGCTTTGTCTACTACAGAGGCAAAGTATGTTGCAGCTACAGAAGCTAGCAAAGAGATGATATGGATGAGTAGGTTCATGGAAGAGTTGGGAAAGGAGCAAGAGGATTGCAGATTATACAATGATAGTCAAAGCATGATTCATCTGGCAAAGAACTCAGCATTTCATTCAAGAACGAAACACATTCAGTTGAGGTATCACTTCATATGGAAGGTGTTGGAGGATGGGAAACTGAAGTTAGAGAAAATCCATATGGATGAGAACCCTGTGGATATGCTAACGAAGCCATTGGTAAGGGAGAAGTTGGAGCTTCACTCCACTTCTGTTGGTCTTCGAGTTTGAGACTTGAAGAGGAAGAAACAAGCCAAGGAAAAGGAACCAAGGATGGTGATGCACAGTATAGTGCAACAATTGATCTCCAAGTGGGAGATTGTTGAGTGTGGAGCTTAATTGCTTCACAAGAAACTTGCTTTTACATGTTACTGGTTTTGACAGTGACTGGCATCGGTCAAGAGGATGAATCGAGGGATAGCATCATTCAGGATAACCGGTATCAGGTTAGGACATGACCAACATCGGTCAGGAAGTAACCGACATCGGTCACCTGTGCGACGGGTGCTTTTTTTCTTTAACCAAGAATTAGAATAAATATCTTTATTTAAAGATGATTTATTGATTGTAAAAGCATAGTTAGTTGCCCAGAATGGATATATATGCATGTATGCATTGTATGAGGGTATGAGAGAAGAAAATAACAATTGTTTGCATGTTAGTTTTCTTGGTGAGCAAGAAAGAGTAGCTGAGTGAGGGAAAAACATTGAACATCCGTGTGAGGTGTTGGAAGACAACATATCTTCATTGTATTTCCTCTGTAAAGCACTGAATAATAATATTGGTCATTTCTTGGTGGACGTAGCCCACACTGGGTGAACCATGTTAAATATGGTGTTATCTTTCTCTTGTTTATTTTATCTTCTGGTTTATTTCCACATTCATTGTTTGTATGTTTTTATCTTATATATAGATCTGTGCAACAATAGTTATATGGTTTAACCCCAAAAAAGTATGTGGAGTGGGGCTTTCAAACATTAGAATGACAAACCATCATGAGTTAATTGATGAACATGATAAAGGTTTCTTTTCTAGAGATTAGAATCAAATAAGGAGAAATTATTCTAGACATACATTAGTCAAATTTTAGTATTCCTTTCTTTGCATTGTTCTATAATTTAAAAGATAACATAGGGTTCATTGATTTTGGAATAACATCAAATAAAGAATTTAAAACACCATGTGGATCCATACATGATTTGATACACCTGAGACATGACTAGTAATCCATTGGTACAGAGATTAGAGGAGGAATCCAACTATTCCAACAGTGTTTAGGACTATCATTTATCTATCAATTTTTTAATTAAAACATGTATTTATAAGAAAAAGAGAACCTTTTATTTTTGGATAGCCAACTTCAGATTTGCAATCTTCCTTTTTATGTGGGGATAACTACTACATTTGTGACATTTACCACTAAATTCTAACACACATATTGATCAGAAGGTTAACTGTTTCAACAACAAACTAGAATATTTAGATCTGAAATTTAACTGATTGGAGAAGGGCTTGTGAGGTTTTAAGCTTTTAGTTCTTAGCAAGGTTAGTACCTGAGAAATGTCTCCTTAGACCTCAAATTTTATAACTTATTCTTCCTGTGATCAGGAAGTGAACCAAGGTATTTAAATAGGTGATCATTTTCATTCTGATAAACTTAGAGTTCAAGATACAAATAAAATTCTTAAATTTTCAAGATATTTAACTGAACAAAAAGTACATTAATTTGCCCTAACATAGATTAAATCAAAATATGCATCCATGATTACTGAATTCAATATTTTTAATTTTGTCTAAGAAATTAACTAATTTTTGCATCTCAAGTTTTCATAGGAGTTGTAAGAAAGTTCTAAAACGAATTTAATAATTTTAGAGGGTCAAAAAGTACCTTCATGCATGTGATTCTAGTTAGTCCATACCTCTTTCGGATGTTAATATTACCAATGTGTAGAAGGTAATCAATCGTTCACATTGCGCAGAATCATGGAAATGAATTTCTTGCATTCAACACCTTAGAATGCAACCATGTTAAATATACTAGTTTCTTGATGACCGGTGGGAAACCTCAGATCAAGAAATCAATTGTTCCAGATGTTTCCTCTGATAAGTTCTGAACACTGTGACCCCCAATAGATCTTTCAAATGTTGTAATTGGTTCCATTCATGGATCTGGGTTTTAGTCAAGAACATAAAGAGCTGGAGCCATTATTTTCCTGAACTTGTAAAACTGACACTCCATTATAATATACAATGTTACCACAAAGTTAGATACATATTTATAAAAAAAATCCTAACACTTTTAATAAAACTAGATCCACTCAAGATTTTATAGATATACATAAAACTATTTCCCATCATCTAATTTTGTCATTACAATGCACCCTATTTAACCTCATGGATCACTATAATAACCCATGGTATATAAGGAGCTCTGCATTATACCCCAGATCTTATAACTAAAAAATATTTGCGACCTTATAGAAGTGAATTCATAAGAAGACCCCTACTAGATTGCATAACAACTTCAAATTCCTGAAAAAAAAATAATCCTAGACAAAGATCCGACCAGCTTAAATTTTTACTCAAATGACCATTTATGACCCCCCATTTTTGGTCCACCGTGGTAGTCAAATTCTCACCGTTAATTTCACACCATAGTCAAGACAAGGAACTTACCAAGCTTAAATTTGATGTCTAATGTACCTTCATCTCCCTCATGATGTGATGGTCATTTACCCTTTAATAGAGCCATTTTTCTGAAATTCCATTTCTTAAAGGGCTTATCATTTCTAATACATTATAATAACCTATTCGGTAATGTTATAATGTAAAATTTATATACACTTTACAAAAGAGATATATAGTTTATATAATGTAAATAAAAAAATACATATAGTCTATAAAATGATTCTAAACTATAGTATTTTTTAAAAAATGAAACATATATTGTTAAGGGGGATTAAAGGACCATAGAACAAGTTAAAAGAAGGAACACCAGGTGCAAGTAGATTTATAAATATAGATTAACTCTGATTGCTCTATTTTACGAATGACAAGAATTTCACCTGGCCAATGAATAAATTGAAGATCCCTATTTTCATGAACTTGTCTCCTATTTCATTTACTAAAATTTTTACCATTGAAAACATTTAAGTTGAAACATTAAAATAAGAAATATAGGTTGAACGATTCAATTCATATTATTTATCCCTTCCAGGTCTTTTCACACGAGTTTTCACGAAAGGTAAAATCTTTCAATTGTTTTCCTCAGTTGCATTCACATTAGTTTTTCACAAGACAAAATATTTTTTTTATTGCAAAAAAAAAATAAAGGTACCTTGATCATTTTAAATACCCTTTCTAGGTTGGTTGGAGAAAACCCGGATGAAATTAAATAGATTTACAATAACTCTAATACCTAACCTATTTAATTTAAACCATGCTCTGATACCATGTTAAAATTTAGAGGATTCTAATATTACGAATTTAATCAACCAATGTTTAAATATTGTGATAAACCATAAAAAATTAAATGTTAAACATTATGCAATGTAATAATTAAAATTACATAACATATTAACTAAATAAATACATACCTTAAGTAAGGAATGCAGTGACACAGTGTTTATAGTGGAAAACCCTCAAATAGGGTAAAAACCACTTGAAATAACCTTTTACTTTCCAAGAACCAAAATTACATCTCAGTAAGATTTCACCTCCTCCTTTCAAACCCTAATCACAAGGGTAAAATAATATTCAGCTTTGATATTTCATTCAAACATATCAAATGAGGACCTATAGTCCTTTTTATATTTGAGGTGATTAGGTATGTCTCCCGACCCACCTTTTCAACCTGTATCTGGTTGACACATATACCTAGGTTTATAATATTTAATATTACTAAATATAATCATTTTATGATATTAAATATCCTAACCTGGAAAGTATATACCTAGGTTAGCATATTTAATAATAGAAATATAAATATTTCATATACATTTATATATTAACTATGTATATATATATGATATCTGTGATGGACCCATATACATTAAGGGTTGGCCAGACCACTTAATCATTATGTTCCAATAATCATTTCAGCATTTCCTTTCAAATGTCCCAAGGGACATTTAGACTCCATTATTTTACTATTCCCGTAATATGTCAAGTATGACACTCAGCTAGTCGAAGATTTTGGGCATTAGATGCAACAAAATATGCTTGGGCCATTGGACATCCAAACCCAACAACCCACATAGTTTTCATTGCCTCCTTTCATCAACTACATGCCTTCAGTGCCAAAATCTACGTACATATTGCTTCAAGCCCTGGATTGAATCATCTCCACATCTCCGTTGATGCCTTCATGGAGGGTCAATCAAAGCCAATTTGCACCATGTGTTAGAGCAAAACTGATGATTGAGATTACTTGTTCGGTCATAATTTTAGAGTTGTGTCTGAGAGTAAGCCTGCTAAATCCCGTAATTTGCACTTTTCAGTTGCAAGTGACGTATACCGATGATTAAAATGGAATGGTATGTTGCTTCCACAAAAGTGCTCCCATGTTGTTCTATAACTAGCAGTTGGATTGAAAATATGAATAGCTCTTAGAGTATACTCACAAGCTCACCAATAAACTCACTATTTTGGACTGTTGGTTTTCTGAAAAAATCTCCATCAAATCTGATCAATTTTTGAAAGAGGTTTCAGTTTCTTTGCATCGGGTCTCAGGTTGTGGATCGAACCATCGAAGGGACAAAGATTTGTTTTTTTACCAGTCGTGCCCAGGAAATTACACAAGTTATGACTTCTTGAGTGCATATAGGTAATCAAATTTTCCAGATTGATTGCATCACTATAGGATTGGTCAATTAAATCTAGATTCTCAACGAAATCTACGATTAAAATATTTTCCCCTCATGTCTTGCCATTGTCGCATGTTCTCACTTCATAAAAGCTTGATACGTGCATGACGAATGTTTCGGCTTCTGGGAATAGAGTTGCTTCTATCCTTTCATTCCTTTTAGAAACAGATAAGGGTTAGGGCTAGGAGGAATACCTGTTGAATGTCGAGATGGTGTGCGCGTACCGTAGAGAAAGATCAGGTTGACTGCGAAGAACTCCTTTTTGTCTTGGAAGGACTACCTGCAAATAAGAACACAAGACCACAAGATTTTGATTAGACAATAAATGAGGGAACTGCCTTGGGCCCAGGAAATATAAAACTTCCTTTCGAAGGTGGTCAGTTCCCCTGCTAATATGAATTAACACAAAAGACTGTAAAATATCAATTAAATTGCTTCGTTGAAACAGGTAGGGGAAAGGCTGGTTTCTGGTTTTGAGTCACAATAACCGATACCGGTTACTGATAACCGATATCGGTAGGGTCTAGGATCTGTAGGTTGGTTGTTTTGTGGGGTGGTTGTGTTGTAGGGTAGCTGTGTTGTTTGTAAGGCTGGTATATGAGGTGATATTAGGTAATGAGGTGATGAGAGGTAAATGAATGATAGTTAGATGCAATGGCACGCTGGGTAGTGGATCTAGGAATGGATTTATGAGGACTGTGATTCAAAAATTCTAAGAAATGTTATTAAAGAGGACATGCAAGATGTAACTTACTGGTTATTGACGAAGATGCAGGTCCAAGAACTCTGATGACAAAGGCAGAACTCAGGTAGGATGGTTTGACACACAGAAGATGAGATATCTCCCTCCCGATGATCAGCTGAGTATCACAGGGCTCTGGTTATCCAGGTACAGTCTTGGGCCTGATCTCCTTTGCTGCAAACTCTTCTTGTTTCTTCACTTGTCTCTGCTCGGTCAAGTAAAGATCCGGATTCTCTTGATCGCTCCTGATGATCTCTGTTGATCCAAAAATCCTTCGACCTTTGTTTTTGGTTAGGGGAGCCCATTTACAGGGAACCGATGGCGGTTACGTAACCGACGGCGGTCGAGTAGGAACCGGTATCGGTAAGGAAAAAGTAGGCTATTTTTAGTAAAATAGCCCACTTTCCCTGCTTTTCTCCCGAGAGATTAGTTTCGGGCTTGGTCAAGTGACTAGAAGGTCGGTTTTGGGTGCGAGAAAGGGGTCATTAGTCATGGGTGTAGGTGTGGACCAAGTTATAGGTCTTAATTAGGTTAGTTTAGGGTTAGGACTAGGTCATGATGAGGTGGCAAAATGAGGTGGCAGGTAAGGTGATGTGGATTTATCAATTACAAGGTAATTAATAAATAATTGTGTAAGGTTTAGGTGATGAGGTTAGGTTGCGAAATGAGATGCGGGTCACAAGGGGTCGTAAGACACAAATTTGGTGTCTACATTAGCCCCTTATTGTCGTGTAGCTTGTTTTGTAAAGCTGCACGGACAATAATATGAAGTGGTTTCTCCTGTTAAGGGTATAGGTAATCCCCCTCAAATCTATCACAGATTGAGAGAACGTGAAATCAGGGATAGGGTTGATAAAGGGTAAATGGTGTAGAGATGATGGTGAGATGGTGGGGTAGGTCCAAGGAAGCAGACGCATGTTGAAATGCAATAGTGCGACTAGGGTACATGATTTGACGAGCAAACCAGCAATGCATAGGCAAAGGTCGATAGTTTATCCAAACAAGGGTGATATAATCCTGGTATCCAAGGCATAGGAAGTAGCTCCAGGGTATATAACAGGTAAGGTACAGGAACGTTTAGGCATGTTCGGCAGTACCAAATGGTTGGTTTGGTTGAGATAAACGTCACGGTCTAGGTCTAGGCAAAGTTGGTCGACAGATCAAGTCAAGGACCCTAATCATGCTAAAACACGAACAGGTGAGCTCGATTGGAACAAAAAGCTACATGATGGGTGGATAAAAGTGTATGTTGTTGATGTTGGGTAAGGTATTGAAGTGGTACGGCCTTGGGTCGGGCCAAGTTGTTGGGTTGCGGCCTTGGGTCGGGCCGGATGGGTAGGGTGAGGCCTTGGGTCGGGCCGGATGGTTAGGTTGAGGCCTTGGGTCGGGCCAAATGGGTAGGCCTTGGGTCGGGCCGGAGGCCTTGGGTAGGGGCCTTGAGGCCTTGGGTCGGGCCAAATGGTTAGGGTGAGGCCTTGGGTCGGGCCGGATGGTAGGGTAGGCCTTGGGTCGGGCCAAATGGTTGGGTTGAGGCCTTGGGTCGGGCCAAATGGTTAGGGTGAGGCCTTGGGTCGGGCCAATATGGTTGAGGCCTTGGGTCGGGCCGGCCTTGGGTCGGGCCAAATGGTTGGTTGTTGAGGCCTGGTCGGGCCAAATGTGAGGCCTTGGGTCGGGCCAAATAGGTAGGGGCCAAATGGTAGGGTGTGAGGCCTTGGGTCGGGCCGGGTGAGGCCTTGGGTCGGGCCAAATGGGTAGGGTGGGGCGGGCCAAATGGGTTGGGGCCGGATGGGTAGGTTGAGGCCTTGGGTCGGGCCAAATAGGTTGGGCCTTGGGTCGGCCTTGGGTCGGGCCAAATGGTTGGGTGAGGCCTTGGGTCGGGCCTTGGGTCGGGCCAAATTACAGGGGATTCAGACGATGGCCTTGGGTCAAGGGCCAAATGGTTGAGGGTGAGGCCAGGTTGGGAGATGGTGAGATTGCGGATATCTGTTGGAGGCCTTACGGGAACTATATGGTAACAGAGAACATAGCTGAGGAGTTGAGGGGTGTAGAGCGATTGAGGTGGATCGCAGGGCACAGACCAGGTGAGTATGAGAGGATTCCTCTAGATCGCGTGCGTTGGATTTGTGCAGGATATACCCCTGGCTTATAGACCATATATGAGGATCGACGCCGAGGCAGCATTCTCACCTCCCCGGCCAACACCTCCAGAAGGGCCAGAGGAGATAGCAGCCGATCGCAGGGTAATGGATGCAGGAACGACAGAGGCCTATAGGTTATGGTGGGTAGCAGAGCTGCGAGGTGTACGTGATCGCCCTGACATAGCTGTGATTACAGCGGAGAGAGATCGTCTGCAGAGTTTAGTTCATCAGCTCCAAACGCAGGTGAATGAGACAAGAGAATTTTTAGCGGTTGCGGAGTCACGAGCAGAGAGACTAGAGGCTGGATTCCTCCATGCGAGAGGGCGTATTCATATGTTACAGGAGAGATTGGCAGATCAGTGGGCGGTACCAATAGCCGTGGTACCTTTGAGGACAGAGAGGCCCGGCGAGAGGCGTCGACGATCACGATCATCTCCTGGGTCGGGATGAGGCGTGAGGGTCTAAGTAAATGTTATAGAGGTATAAGAATAAATAAGGATGCCGACCTGCGTGTCGATGATAGAGAAGATGTATTTGTTTAACATCTAAATAAAACTGAATATGTATGTTGATTTGAGTTATGATAATAATAAGAATGTTTGTGTTTTGATTTTGGTGTTTTGAAAAAGGATAAAGAGGAATGTGATTAAATAGAAATACACAAAAATATTTATATTTACCACACATGATAGGTTATGGTAGGGGATGGTCGAGCTAACCTTGGGAGACCCCATGTCTCCGAAGTGCTGCCTACATAGCCCATTGCACAAAGCAAGGAGGGGCCTCAGACCGATGTAGTTCTCCCTTAGGACCAGGGAGAGGTGAATTTAGGCAATTTGGTATGGTTAGGCAATTGGTTGGTTGGTAAAAATATTGATATTAATATTGGTAAGGTAAGGTTGATTGGTGTTGGTAATGAATTGGTGATGTTGTAAAAGGTATAAGGGAAGCGAAAGTTAGCCTACCCAAGTGGTAGGGAACCATGTCCTGATTAAGATCAACACACAATCCTAGATGCGAGGCAAAGAGGAAAGAGTGCTCCGTAGGTGAAAAGAGCTAAACAAACCACACAACGTAGAACGAGCTTGAAGCCCTAGGTACCGTGCATAGACGAGAAGTCAATAGGTGAAAAGAGTTGTATGATCACAATATATCGGGTGTACGTCACGTCCCTTGAGTTGAAACAAATGGTGAGGTGAGGTGGATGGTATAGCTGAGGTACGGAGAACTTGTTACAAAGTGAGTGTTCTGACGAAAGAGAACCTACCCTAAATAGACAAGTCCATGACTCAAAAGTTCTTTTGAATGAGGCTTTTATTTTACTGAATATAGACTGATCGATGCGGGAAGTCTACAAGGGATATTGATTGTATTATTCTTGAGGTCTTCACAAAGCTGATCAATGCGAGAAGCTTCTGATAAAGGCTGACTGTGTATAGCTGTCCTTCGAGGGAGCAGTCTATTTATAGTAGCAGATATGATTTTAGTGCATAGCTGTCCTTCGGGGGAGCAGTCTATATATAATAGCAGCAATAGTTTGGCATATAGCTGTCCTTCGAGGGAGCAGTCTATATATAATTTAGATAGCTAGATGTCTTTTGGCGTGAAGCATCTAGTTTGGTAGGAAGTTTGACTCAAGAAAATCCCATAAGAATACGTGTTATTTTAATACTTTGAAGTCATGGACTAGACTAAAAAGGGAAGGCATCGTTAAGGGGAGGTGAGAATCAAACTATGTGAGCTTGATTTTATTTATGAGATGTAGGAAACAAAGTGTATGTGGTGGTAAATGAGCTCAAGGGACGAGCGTAGGTAGATAAGAAGTGATATAACACTAAATTCAACAGTAGAATGGTCGAAGATGCAAGGCATTAAGGGGTTCAGGCTCAGGTTTACCATTAAGCGAAGCTAAACGATAAGTGCCTGATCCATAAGTGTGAGTGATTATATAAGGCCCAATCCAATTAGGAGCAAATTTTCCACGTTTGCTCTTTTCTAGTTTGGTTACATGTTGATTCTCTTTGAGGACAAGATCACCAACCTTAAAGGTACGCTCATGAAGTCGCTTATCATAAGCACGCTTGATACGTTTTTGATAGATTTGAAGGTGATCAAGAGCTGTAAGACGACGTTCGTCAAGAAGCTCCAATTGGGCTAACCGCTCTTGGCGGAAATCATCGTTGGTGAGAATATCCTGAAGAGATATTCTAAGGGAGGGTATTTGTATTTCGAGAGGCAAGACAGCCTCGGTACCATATACCAAAGAAAAAGGTGTGGCATTAGTGGAGGTACGAATGCTAGTACGATAAGCCCAAAGGGCAAAGGGGATGTGATCGTGCCAATTTCTTCCGGACTCATTGACAACTTTCATGAGGATTTTGGTTAGGGTTTTATTAGAGGATTCGGCTTGTCCATTTGCTTGTGGATAGTAGGGTGATGAGAAGCTAAGTTTGATACCAAAGTTGTCACAAAGGTCTTGCAACAACTTATTTTTGAAAGATTTTCCATTATCTGTTATCAGGCGATGAGGAACACCAAAACGACAGATAATGTGGTGGTTAATGAACTCTACAATTTTTTCTTTTTTAGTTGAAATGAGTGGAATAGCCTCCACCCATTTTGTGTAATATTCGGTTGCTGTGATAATCCATCGGTGACGTTGCGAAGAGGACGGATGAATCTCACCAATAAGGTCTAAACCCCATTGTGAGAAAGGCCAAAGATCTCGGGCGACCTGTAGCGGGTGGCTAGGAGTATGTTGAAGGTTGGCATGTTGTTGACACATAACACAACGCTTAACATATTCGTAGCAATCGTTATTGAGAGTAGGCCAATAATAACCTAGGCGAAGGATTCGTTTGGCCACGGCAAGGCCGCTAAAATGTCCGCCACAGATACCGTCATGGACCTGTTGGATGGTATGGGTGACCTCCGCACCGGTGAGACATCGAAGGAGGATGCCATCAAAGCCACGTTTATAAAGGAGTCCCCCCATAACTACATAACGAGAAACGCGGTTAAGAAAAGCGCGTTTGCCGTTACTAGTAAGGTCAGGTGGGAGAACAGAGATTGTAAGGTAGTCGTGAAATTGGTGATACCAGGTATCCTGCGAATTAGCAGACACATTATTTATCATACAAACAACCGGGGCTGAATAAGATGGGGCAAAGAGTTGTTGGACCAAGACGAAAATGTCAGAGTCAGTTGATGAAGCTGGAATTTGCGAGGCTAAGCAAGCCATAGTATCCGCAAATTTGTTAGTGGAGCGGGGAATGGTTTGGATAGAATAGTGAGTAAATAAGGCTAGAAGTGAATCCACGTAGTGTTTGTACTTTTGAAGTTCCTCATTTTTGCATTGGTAGATGCCCATAACTTGATTGACTACCAATTGAGAGTCGCCAAAAATATTGATAGATTTGATACCTAAGTGTAACGCAACTTGGAGACCCAGAACGAGGGCCTCGTATTCCGCTGTATTATTAGTGCAAGGGAAATCGAGTTAGAATGAAAGAGGCATAGGCTTAGCGTCGAGAGGAATGAGAACAACGCCGGCTCCTCCACCGCGCTGGCATTTGGATCCATCAAAGAAGAGGGTCATTGGATACGACTCCTCCCTGAGTGAAAGAGTGGCGATGAGTTCGTCGGGGAATGTAAAATTGGTAAATTGTTCCCCAGGTAAAGGGGCTTCCGCAAGTTGGTCTGCGATGGTTTGTCCTTTGATTGATTTCTGGTGGACAAACTCAAGGTCGAGGTCGGCAAGGAGCATGAGCCATCGGCGATGCGTTGGTTTAGATGAGGTTTGGCATACATGTAATGGATGGGGTCCGTGTTGGTGATGACAAAAGTTTTGTGATTCAGAAGGTAGTGTCGGAGTTTGGTGGCCACGAATGATAGGGCTAGGCACAACTTTTCTACATGTGTATACCTAGTCTCATAGTCCACCAAAGTACGACTTATATAATAAACGGCTTGTTCTCGATTCTCAGAGTCACGATGTGCAAGCATGGCCCCTACAGCGTGGTCAGTGGCGGAAAGGTAAAGGTAGAAAGGGCGGTCGTCCTGAGGTGGGATAAGCACGGGTGGCTGCAAGAGATAAGTTTTGAGAGCTTCAAAGGCTTGGTGGCACTCTTCGCTCCATTGAAAATCAATGTCCTTTTTAAGGAGGTGATGGAAAGGTTGACATCGATCCGAGAGTTGGGAGATGAAACGTCGGATAGATTGGAGCTTACCTTGTAAACTACGCAATTGTTTGAGATTGGTAGGTGGGGGCATTTCTAGGATAGCTTTGACTTTAGATGGGTCGACCTCAATGCCACGCAAAGAGACGATAAAGCCAAGAAGTTTTCCCGAAAGGACACCAAAGACACATTTCTTTGGTTGAAGACGGACAGAATATTGTAACAGGCGATCAAAAATAATGGTTAAAACATCGAGATGTTCACTGCGATGTTTAGATTTGCCAAGAAGATCATCGACGTAATCTTCAAGGATAGTGTGCATAATGTCATGAAAAATGTAGGTCATAGCCCGCTGATAGGTTGCACCAGCATTCTTAAGGCCAAATGGCATTACACGGTAACAGAAGGTTCCCCAAGGAGTTATGAAGGCAGTTTTATGTTGATCGGCAGGGGCAACCAAAATTTGGTTGTATCCTGAAAAGCCATCCATGAGAGAGAGCATCTCATGGCCTGCAGTGAGATCAACAAGTTGGTCAATACTAGGTAGGGGGAAGTCATCCTTAGGGCAAGCGAGGTTAAGATCCCAGAAATCCGTGCATATCCGAAGTCCCCCCGTCGCTTTAGTGACAGGTACGATGTTAGAAATCCATTGAGGATAGTCAATAGGCAGAATGAAGGAAACAGAAAGGAGTCGTTGAAGCTCCTCTTTGACCAAGAGGGCAATGCGTGGATGCATTTTTCTCAATTTCTGTTTAATTGGCTTGGAATCGGGTTTCAGTGTAATGTTATGGACAGCAATGTCAGGATCAATTCCTGGCATGTCAGCGTAGGACCAAGCGAAAGCTTGGTTGCGAGCACGGAGAAAGGTAGTAAAGGCGACTTGTTCTGATGCGTTAAGGGATTGTCCGATCTTCACAATGTGAGGATCCTCCTCCGTGTGGATGTTGATTTCTATAGTAGATTCGTTCAGCATGGTTTGAGTTTCAGATGGTAAGGCGCGTTGAATATAAGAGTCATCCGCGCCAAGGTAAGTGAGGATGGAGTCATCATCCTGGCACTCAACAACGTTAATTGAAGGTGAGTCCTCTTCAATCATGTCTGGATATAGAAGGGGGATAGAAGAGGGGTCCTCATTATCGCGTTGATAAGTGAGAGGACCTAGGAAGATAGCATTTATGAAAAAAAAAAGTTAGGAGGGATAGATTCAGGATCTATCGACTCTGTGGGTGACGAAGGCAAAATGGGTGATGATGGTTCGGTAGGGGTGACGTCGTTGTCTTCTAGAAGACAACTGACACGAGGTTCCTTCGATGTAAGTGTTCCCAGAAATCCGAGACCACTACGATCATTGTGTTTGCGTGTAGTTACGGGGATGATTGTATGTCGGCCTTGTTCATAAAGACCAAAACCAAAGCCTTTCCAAGCACAGCGAGTCAAGAAGGTGAGAGCGAAACGACGATTTGTCAGGTATTGAAAATCGGATTGGAAAGGAACCACACCAAGAGGAGGCTCAGGGGCAACGGAAGATGCGTCGACACCCCCATATGTTAGGTTAGTGCGGCAGTGAGGTGGTCCGTAGGAGATTACTTCCCCCACACGACGGTCATAGGTAGGATGTGCATGTACCTGTCCGTACTCCTGTGGGGTATGGAAAGAACTAACGTTATATAGGCGATACTCCCCCAGCGTAAGGCGTTGAAAAACATCTACTAAGGGGTCTGCGGTTGGGATGTTAGCTGCGGGAAGGGAAGTGGTTTTTGCGACGGTGGTTTCATCAGTTGAAGGCGTAGGTGCGGTTGAGGTGGATGGTTGAGGCACATTTGAAGAGGATGGTTGGGTTGAATGAATGGGTGTCTTGATTGGTACAAGCACATCATTAGGGCGGTATAACATATTGCAGGTTTTAAAGGGGGGAGGATCAGCTTTTACGGTGTAGGACTTCCCCTCGTACTCAAATTTTATGCATCTATGTAATGTTGAGGGAACGCATCCCATAGCCCGGATCCAAGGGCGACCTAGCAATATATTATATTGGAACTCTCCCTCAAGGACATAGAAGAGTTCGGGTAAAGTACGTGGTCCTACCCGAATGTTGAGGATCACGGTGCCTAAGGTAGAGGTAATAGCATCATTGAATGACCGCAACATGATGGGGTTGGCACACATGTAGCTAGAAGGGATATTCATTTGTTGGAAGGCTTTTGAAGAGATGATGTTTAGGCTAGCGCCCCCGTCAATCATAACACGACGTACCCGAATGTCCCGGACGTAAGCTGAGATGAAAAGGGCAGGGTCAGGATCTTCTGTACCAAAGTCAACAATTTCATCTTCAGAGAAACTGACTGCAGCAGCTTGTTGTACAGAGACAGAAGTGGTTGGGGCAGTGGGTTGTTTGGTGAGAGAGGCAACGTGATTGGGTGTTAGAATGGAGGCAACAGGCAGGGTTTCATTAGGTAAGACCTCGATCCCTTGAAGAATTTCAACGAGAGCTTGTCGATGAGATTCAGAAGTCTGAATGAGATCATATAGTGTCATTTTTACGGGTGATTGGTGAAGCTGTTTGATCATGGCTCGATGGGCAACTCCATTAGAGACGGGGTAAGCGGGTCCACGAATAACCACTTTGGGTGGTGGTGCAATCGGGATGGTGGACGGAGAAAGAGAGGACGCAGGTGTGCTTTCTTTCGCTTTCTCGTTGTTTTTCTGCGCTCGAGTAGCAACACTAATCATATTAATCTCGTAGACCTGAGATGAGGAAGATGGTTGGGATAAATCATGGTCTTCAAGAGGTGGGGTTGTAATAATGATAGATCTTGGTGAGGCGGGGACAGATGGTATAGGAGAGGGAATTGAAGCTAAAGGTCTCTCCCTTCGTAAGTTGTCTTTCTTAACCTTTCTATCTGGGAGAGGTGACTGACGAAGGATGGTTTTTAAAGCTTTGCATCCCTCCACATCATGTCCTGGTGTGCGGTGATAAGCGCAGATTTTAGACTCATCATAACCTATAGGTCGAGGTTTAGACGGGTCATAAGGTCTAAGTGGGGGTAGGGAAATGGTCGCATTCTCCACCAACATAGCAAGGATTTTGGCGTAAGATCCTTTGAGTGGGTCAAAATCGGAGGAGGATGAGGGTATTGGTTGTGCGGGTTTTGGTAATGTTTGGGCGTGGTTGGTTCGTACGGGTGGTGGTTTAGCCAAGGGGTGTTGACACGTGGTTTTCACTAAACGTGGTTTCTTTGGCGCAGGAGCTACGTTCAGCTGGTTAGATGATGAGGCTACAGATGACGTGGTAGCGGGAAACAACCACGGAGAAAGGGGAGTGACAGAAAATAAATCCTTTGATGATGGAGTTTGTTTAGGGTTGATGGGTGGACAGGATACGTGGGGTGACAATGTTGATATACCCTTTGATCTCTGTATGGGTGCAGAAGGCGTAGGTCGTTTTGAAGAAAACGCAGGAGGTATGATATATTGATGCAAGGTGGAAGGATGAGGTCCCAATATGGAAGGTAGGTGTGACGATGATGGCTTTGATTGTGGTAGAGGCACAGATTGAGTTTGTCTCCTAGGTGGCGGGGCGGCTTTATTTTTGGATAAATCTAGTCGCTTAGGCGGGTGTGTTAGACTGGGTATTGGTGAGGTCCCAAGTGTAGGGGAAGATTTGGTTAGGTTAATAGAGGTGGATGGGATACTTGGTATAGATGCGGGGGGGTGAGAATGAGGACATAGGCATTTTGAGTTTCTGTAAACACTTCGGGTATATGGTAGAGGTGTCTGGATCGGTCATCTGCATTTGAGTAGAATAGGGGGTACTCAAACGTTCCCATAGGATTCGTCTATCTTCTGGAGAATGACAGTCTTCAGGTGTGAATTGTAAATTTTGTACGGAAGAAAGGTGGGTTGTGATTCCAGTCCACTGTGGGTGTGATACAGGGGGTAGATGAGGCATTGTATCAATAGATGTTAAGAGGTAAACAGGTCGTTGAAAAGATTTAGGCGATGAAGAACTAATAGGTAAGAGGGCATGTTCGAGAGGATCCGTCATGGTTAAAGAATTTGGTGATGTCGGTGCAAGAGATTTCTCGTCTAAGGATGTCAAAAGGAGTGGCGTACCTTCCTCTTGTGCAGCAAGAGCGGTAGAAGGGGACGTTTGGGAAATAGATAGGTTAGATAACATCCGTTCGCAGTCTTGTAGGGATGTGGTATAAGAAGACTCATCGATGGGAAGAGAAGTCTGGGCAGTTAACTCCTTTATGGGTAAAGGAATGATTTCGCTTTGGCTTGATGGTGGTGAAGGAGGTTCGGGCTCCTGTGTTAGTGAAGAGGCTTGATTCAAAATTTTCTCGATAGAGGCTTTTGGCTGGGTATCGAAGACTGCATGGATCTCATGAACACTCTCCTCGGCTAAGATATCCTGGTTTACGTTACTGTTGGAAGAGTGATTCGGGAATGGTTTGTTGAAGATTTTCAAATTTCGGTTGGCAGGGGCATTAGGATTATCGAGGGTTATATCCCCTGCGTCAACCATTTCCTGCACTATGTTTTTCAACATCTTGCAGTTTTCATGACTATGTCCTTTTACGCGGTGAAAGTTACAGAAGTCATTTTCTTTGTACCAGGAAGGTATAGCGCGGGTGGAGTCAAACCCGGAGTGAGGTTTAACAGGAGGCAAGGTGATAGCTCCGGCTTTGAGCAATTTTTCCAAGATGACACCATAAGTTTCTCCCAAGGGAGTGTAATTGATGGGCTCGGCTTTGTACTTATAGGTGGTTTTTGGTGGAGTATTAGACGGTGTTTGAGATTTGACCATCACCGCGTGGACAGCTCCTTTTGATTTGGAAGAAGCGGACGCGTGAGGAGTGGTGGTGTTTGGTTTATTGGTAGAATCTGGAGTTCGGAAATTGGGGTTTTTGTTGCGCAACCGCAATTTCTCTTCTTCTAAGGCTCGAATTTCTAGTTTCCGAGCCATGGTAAAGGCCTCATCAAATGTGCGGAAAGTTTGAATTTGAAGAGTAGGAGAAATGTGCTTAGCACATGCCCGCGTAAAAAGTTCGATAAGTTCAGCCTGAGGCAAGGCATATGTAAGTTGGTTGATAAGGCCGCGCCATCGTCCAACGAAATCTGCGATAGATTCGTCTTCGAATTGTCGGATGGCATAAAGGTCGGTGATAGATACTTTCTTGGCAATGTTAATGGAGAAATGATCCAAGAAAGATTGGGCTAGTTGGTTAAAAGAGAAGATTGAGTGCTGGGTTAAAGCACTGTACCACTCCAAGGCGGGTCCTGATAAGGACATGGGAAAGGTGCGGAGTAACAAGGCATCATCATGGGCAATCAAATAACAAGCATGTCTAAATGATCGCAAGTGTTGTTGAGGATCCTCTTTACTATTAAAACGAGTAAATTTCGGCAATTCCCATTGAGGAGGATATGAATGAAGGGGGACAGAAGGGTGAATAGGCTCCCGAC
Organism: Taxus chinensis; assembly: GCA_019776745.2. Classification (NCBI taxonomy): domain Eukaryota; kingdom Viridiplantae; phylum Streptophyta; class Pinopsida; order Cupressales; family Taxaceae; genus Taxus; species Taxus chinensis. The sequence goes on along the minus strand of JAHRHJ020003683.1, from coordinate 10,845 downwards.
AAACTTGCTCTTATGTCAAGGCGCTACGACTTCCCGAAACAGAAGCCTCCAGATTTTGCATTTTGTCCATCATTTGTTTGATGAAATCCGTGGTTGGATGAGATGATGGTGCGGTTGTGGTAAACGGAGGCAAATTGGGCCAAGGGCCTCCGCTGGACAATGGTGGGGTTAAGTGTTGATAAGGTATGGAGGATGAATATGTTGAGGCGACAGAATAGGGATGTCCCATATAAGGTGTTGAGGTTACTGGATACGTGTATGGGAATGAAAAGGTAGGCGGAGCTTGAGAAGGAAAGCTCGTGTGGATAGGTGGCAGAGAGCAAGTCATGAATGGAGTAGTCTGCAAGAGAGATGAGGTAGGGGCAGTCGGTGGTAATGATATGTGGGGTCCAAGATTAGCCAAAGGAAAGCCAATCTGAGTCGTATGAACCTCTGAAGCTGTCGGATTGGGAGACGGGGCTAAAGATGCAGGAAGCAAGGCGGTGTTATCAGGCTGAGTGGGAGCTAAATGAGCAGCTACACTAATAGGCATGCCAACAAGGAGCTGACCATCAGGCGTACGGTCAGGGGCATGAGACAAATAGTATTGTACAGCGCTAGGATTAGCATCCAGAAATTTGGCAAAGTCCTTATCTCCTACAGGAATTTTGGGGATCTCACTGGTGTCCGTAGGGTTCCCTATAGAATGTGAAGGAGGTGATTCAGGCAACGGAACAGAGCAGGCTTGTGAAACCATGGCGGCGGCTTGCTTCCGAGTGATAACAACCATGGACAGGAGTTCACAGTAGGGTTTCAATCTATCAGGAACAGAAACAAACCTCAGAATGGTGAAATTGGTAGGTTGCTGGTTTGTCAGGAATTGGAAAAGACAGTAACCGATATCGGTCTAGTAACCGATGTCGGTTATACTATAGCCGACGTCGGTCAGGTAACCGATGTCGGTGTAAGAAGTCTGGGATAACAAGATATAAAAGGTTGCTAATTTGATTTTTAACAACGTTTAGTATACTTTGTCAAATTATTGATCACAGAAGACAAAGTATGACAGAGAAAACAGAACTGAAAACAAGCAAGATGCACACGCAAATCCAGAGACTAACCCTAGGGTTAATTTTAATTATCGTGGGCTTATGCCTTTAGACGTAGAATGATGTCAGAATCCTAAACAACAAGACTTAGGGGAAATGTCAAGTTTGTTTTGGCTTATAAGGTTACCTCAATCGGGCGGAGGAATACCGCGGAAAAGGGGGGATGTTTGAGCTGTTGTGTTAATTGTGAAGTGATTCGGTATGTGTTGTGCAGTGAAAGTAAGATTAATTTCTTGTCAATACCGTGGATATCACCCCCACGTGTACGACCTGTTACTTAATCTATGTTCACTAGAATTGAAAACAGCAAGCAGGAATGCAATGCACGTGTTTTAAACCCAAATCGAAAATGATATTCGATGAAGCAAAAGAGATGACTTTCACTAATGCAAGATGTAAAAGCAAAGCAAGTTCTTTTACCAAAATAATAAAAACCTTGTGAATATCTTTAGAAGAAGAAAACAGCAAGTATGCTCCCTATATGAAAGCAAGCAAGAAAGAAAGAAACCCAAAATGGGTCCCACCGGGCGTGCCAAAATGTTTCGCTCGGAATGTTTCGGCTTCTGGGAATAGAGTTGCTTCTATCCTTTCATTCCTTTTAGAAACAGATAAGGGTTAGGGCTAGGAGGAATACCTGTTGAATGTCGAGATGGTGTGCGCGTACCGTAGAGAAAGATCAGGTTGACTGCGAAGAACTCCTTTTTGTCTTGGAAGGACTACCTGCAAATAAGAACACAAGACCACAAGATTTTGATTAGACAATAAATGAGGAAACTGCCTTGGGCCCAGGAAATATAAAACTTCCTTTCGAAGGTGGTCAGTTCCCCTGCTAATATGAATTAACACAAAAGACTGTAAAATATCAATTAAATTACTTCGTTGAAACGGGTAGGGGAAAGGCTGGTTTCTGGTTATAGTCAGGGTAACCGATACCGGTTACTGGTAACCGATATCGGTAGGGTCTAGGATCTGTAGGTTGGTTGTTTTGTGGGGTGGTTGTGTTGTAGGGTAGCTGTGTTGTTTGTAAGGCTGTATATGGGTGATATTAGGAAATGAGGTGATGAGAGGTAAAAGAATGATAGTTAGATGCAATGGCACGCTGGGTAGTGGATTCAGAATGGATTTATGAGGACTGTGATTCAAAAGCATAAGAAATGTTATAACAGAGGACATGCAAGATGTGACTTACTGGTTTTGACGAAGATGCAAGTTGATCTCCTTTGCTGCAAACAGAAGATCTGGTTTCTTCACTCGTCTCTGCTCGGTCAAGTGAAGATCTGGACTCTGTTGATCGCTCCCAATGATCTCTCTTTGATTCAAAAATCCTTCGACCTTTGATTTTGGTTCGGGGAGCCCATTTACAGGGAACCGATGGCGGTTACGTAACCGACGGCGGTCGAGTAGGAACCGGCATCGGTAAGGAAAAAGTAGGCTATTTTTAGTAAAATAGCCCACCTTCCCTGCTTTTCTCCCGAGAGATCAGTTGCGGGCTTGGTCAAGTGACTAGAAGGTCGGTTTTGGGTGCGAGAAAGGGGTCATTAGTTATGGGTGTAGTGTAGACCAAGTTATAGGTCTTAATTAGGTTAGTTTAGGGTTAGGGCTAGGTCATGATGAGGTGGCAAAATGAGGTGGCAGGTAAGGTGATGTGGATTTATCAATTACAAGGTAATTAATAAATAATTGTGTAAGGTTTAGGTGATGAGGTTAGGTTGCGAGATGAGATGCGGGTCACAAGGGGTCGTAAGACACAAATTTGGATATTCAGAGTCATTGGTGAGGGTAGGAATTTGTCTATAACGCCCAGCAAGCAAGCCATAGTATCTATACAATTTATTTGGTTTCAGGGAATTGGATTTTGGAATATAAAATAATTGAGTAAATAAGGTCCATTGAAGCTTGAAATCCACGAATGTTTTTAGATCCTACTTTTGAATGTTCAATATCATTTTTACATTGGTAATGTGCCCGTTAACTTGATTCGACCCAATTGAGAGTCAACCAATGAAAAATGTTAATAGACTTATTAGGCAGGATTTTTAGAAGAAAGAAATCGAGGTAGGCTTGGGCAATTTTGTTGAAATGAAAAAAGGCATAGGTTCACCTTCAAGGCTCGGTGCCATGATCCACAATGCCCCACTCCACCGCGCTTGGCATTTAGATCCAATCGAAGAAGAGGGTCATTGGATAAGACACCTTTTGGTCAGTGAGTGAATTAGAGTTGTGATGAGTTCGTCAGGGAAAGTAAAATTGTCATGTAAATTGTTCCCAGGTAAAATTTTAGGGATTCCCACAAGTTGGTCTGCGATAGTTTGTCCTTTGACTAATTTCTGGTGTACAACTCAAGGTCGAGGTCGGCGAGGAGGAGCATAACCATCAGGCCTGAATGCTTGGTTTTAGATGAGGTTTGGTGTACATATAATGGATGGGGTCCTAGTGTTGTTGTTTTGACAAAATTGTTTTGTGATTCAGGAGGAATGTCAAGTTTCATTTGATACGACATCTTCCCTTGAGTGAAAGAGTGGCGATGAGGTTCGTCAGGAACAGTAAAATTGGTGAATTGTTAACCCAGGTAAGGTAAAGGAGGCCTCTGCAAGTTGCGTCCACAAAATAGTTTGTCCTTTGATTGGATTCTATGGTGACAACTCAAGGTCGAGGTCAGCAAGGAGCATAACCGCGGGTGATGAGTTGTTTAGATGTGGTTTGGCATACATATAATGAATGGGGTCTGTGTTGGTGATGACAAAAGTTTTGTGATTCAGGAGGGTATGTCGGGAGTTTGGTGGTAGAATGATAGGGCTAGGCACAATTTTCTACATGTGTATACCCCTAGTCTCTAAATCCACGAGAGATGAATTATATAAAAAACAGCTTGTTCTGCGACGTGCGAGTCCCGAGGTGTGGCCATGACTCCTATAGAGATGGTCAGGGCAGAAGAACAGGAAGGTAAAGTAGAAAGGGCGATTCATCCTGAGGTGGATGGAAATAAGCACGGGTGGAGCAAAGAGATGCTTTGGAGCTTCAAAGGCTGGTGACACTCGTCACTCCATTAAAGAAATGTCCTTTTTAAGAAGGTGATGGAAAGGTTGACGCGATCTAGACCCCGATTTGGGAGATGAACCGCCGGATGGATGAAGTTTAACCTAAAAACTACACATTGTTGAGGGTTTTGGGTGGGGGAGGAATTCTAGGATAGCTTTACTTTAGATGGACGATCTCAATGCCACGCCAAAGACGATTAAAGCCAAGAAGTTTTCCGAAGAACACCAAGACACATTTCTTTGTGAAGCCGGACTGAATATTACAAGCAGGGCGATCGAAATAATGGTTTTAAAACATCGAAGATGTTCACTGCGATTGTTTAATTGCCAAGAAGATCAGCGACATAATCCTCAAGGATAGTGTTGCATAAATGTCATGAAAAATGTAAGTCATGAGCATGCTGATAGGTTAGGTAGCACCAGCCATTCTTAAGGCAATGGCATGACCACGATAACAGAAGATTCCCCAAGGAGTTATGAGGCAGTGTTTATGTTGATCGGCCGGGGCTACCAAAATTTGTTAATCCCGAAAAGCCATCCATGAGAGAAGCATTCATGGGCCGCAGTGAGAGTCGAGATCAACAAGGTGATCAATACTTGGGAGGGGGAAGTCATCCTTGGGGCAAGCGATGGTTAAGGTCTCGGAAATCTGTGCATATCCGAAGTCCCCCCGTCGCTTTGTGACAGGTACGATGTTAGAAATCCAATTGAGGATATCAATAGGCAAGATGAAGGAACAGAAGGAAGTCGTGTGAAGCTTTCTTTGACCAAGAGGGCAATGCTGGATGCATTTTCTCAGTTTTTGTTTGATGGTTTGGAATCGGGTTAGGCATGTTATGTACAGCATGTAGGATCAATTCCTGGCATGTCAGCGTAGGACCAAGCGAAAGGCTTGGTTGCGGGTACGGAGAAAGGTAGTAAAGGGGCTTGTTACTGATGTGTTAAGGGATTGTCCGATCTTCACAAATGTGAGATCCTCCTCTGTGGGATGTTGATTTCATAGTCAACTTCATTCACAATGGTTTGAGTTTCAGACGGTAAGGCGTGTTGAATATAGGAATCGTCCGCCCAAGGTAAGTGAGGATGGATTTCGTCATCCTGGCAGCTAAACAACATTTAATCGAAGGCCGAATCCTCTTTGATCATGTCTAAATACAGAAGGGAAGAGAAGATGGGTCCTCTTATCGCGTTGATTAAGTGAGAGACCTTGAAGATAGCATTATGAAAAAAAAAGTTAGGAGGGATAGATCAGGGATCTATCAACCTCTGTGGGTGATGATGGCAAAGTGGGTTGGATGATGGTCTTGGTAGGGGTACTTCATCATCCTCCAGGATGCAACTGACACAAGGTTTCTCCGGTGTAGGTTGTTTCAGGAAACTGAGACACTGCAATTCATGTGTTTGGTGTAGTCACGGGAATGAGTGTATGTCGGCCTTGTTATAAGACCAAACCAAAGGCCTTCCAAGCACACGATTCAAGAAGGTTGAGGCGAAACGCGGATTTGTTCAAGTACTAAAAAATCGGATTGGAAGGGAACCACACCAAGAGGAGGTTCAGTGGTAATGGTAGGATGTGTAACACCCCCATACCGTTAGGTTGGTGTGGAAATAGTGGTGGTCCGTAAGAGATTACCTCCCCCACGCGACAGTCGTAGGTGGATGCATGTAATTGTCCGTATTCCTGCGGGGGTATGGAAAGAGATAACGTTATATAGGCGTTACTCCCCCAGCGTAAGGCGTTGAAACATCTACTAAGGGTCGGAGGTTGGGATTTGTACTGTGGGAAGGAAGTAATATATTGTAACGGAGTATCATTGGTTGAAGCTCGTAGTGTGCGATTGAAGTGTATGTTGGATTGAATGGGTGTTTGACTGGTATAAGCACATCAATTTAGGCGATACAACATACTTGCAAGTTTTGAAGGGGCGGAGGATTCAACTTTTACGGTGTCCAGGACTTCCCCTTCATATTCAATTATGGGCATCATGTAAGGTGGAGGGAACACATCCCATAGCCTGGATCCAAGGGCGCACCCTAACAACATATTGTATTGGAACTCTCCCTCAAGGACATTAGAAGAGTTCGGGGTAAATTACGGGTCCTACGACGAAATGTTAAGGATCATAGTGCCTAAAAGTATAAGAATAGCATCCATTAAATGATCGCACATTTGATTGGGCGTTGGCAACACATTGCAAACTAGAAGGGATATTCATGATTTTGGAAGGTTTGATAGAGATCGATGTTTAGGGCTAGCGCCGCCGTTCAATCATAACCACAAATTACCCAAATATCCCGAACGTATACGGCTGAGATGAAAAAAGCAGGGGTACAGGACATCTTCAGCTACCAAAGTTGATATTTCAGTCTTCGGAAGAAATAATAGCATGCGATTGGCCATGTACAGAGACAGAATGTGGTTGGGCGGGGATAGATTGTTTGGTGAGAAGAAGCAACGTGATTGCTTGTGTTAGAATAGAGTAACAGGCAGGTTTATTAGGTAAAACTCGATCCCTTGAAGGATTTCAACGAGAGCTTGGTGATGAGATTCAGGAGAGTCTTAATGAGATCATTTACAATGTCATTTTACAGGCGATTAGTGAAGCGTTTGATCATATTTTGGGTGAGGCAATGCCATTAGAGACGGGATAGGGCAGGCGTGAATTAACCACTTTAGGTGGTGGTGCAATCGAGACTGGTTGGACGGAGAAAGAGATGCACGCAGGTTTGTGTTTTCTTTGCTTTCCCATTATTTTTTCTGCCCTCGAGTAGCAACACTAATCATATTGATTCTCGTGATACGAGAGGAGGAAGACTGGAGGGAATAGATCATGGTTTTCGCAGAGGTGGGGCTGTAATAATGATAGATCTTGGTGAGGCGGGGACAGTGGTATAGGAGAGGGAATTAAGCTAAAGGTATCTCTCTTCGAAGTTGTCTTTCTCCTTAACTTTTCTATTCTAAGAGAGGTGATGGATGAAGCTATGGCTTTTCAATGCTTTGCATCCCTCTACGTCACTGTCCTGGTGTTGCGGGGGTGGTAAGCACAGATTTAGATCATCGTAACCTATAGGTCGGGGGTTGATGAATCATAAGGTCTAAGTGGGGTAGGGAAATGGTCGCATTCTTACCAACATAGCAAGGATTTTGGCGTTAAGCCCTTGAGGGGGTTCAAAGTCAGAGGAAAAATGAGGTATTGACATGGTGATTCTGGTGATGAGGTGGTGTGGTATTGGTTTGTAGGGGGTTTGGTTAGCCACGGAGTTTTTGATAATGGGTTTTTAAACTACCGTGGTTTTTTTCTTTGACGTAGAAGAAGAAGTATGTTTAGCTGGTTGGATGATGAAGGCCACAGATGATGTGGTATGGTATCAGGAAAACAACAAGGAAGAAATAGGAGTGATCAGAAACAAATCTTTTGATGATGGAATGTTTATGGGTTGATAGCTGTGGACAGGATACGCGGGGTGCGGTGTTGCTATACCCTGGATTCTATGGGTGCAGAAGGCGTAGTAGGTCTATGTAAAGAAAATGGCAGGAGGTATGATATATTGAGTAAGGTAGAGGGATGGGGTCCCAATATGGAAGGTTAAGTGTTGACAACGAGGGTTTTGTTGTGGTAGCGGTATAGATTGAGGAGATTGAGTTTGTCTCCTAATGGGGGGCCGGCTTTATTTTTAGATAAATCAAGACGCGTAGTGGTGTGTTAGATGCGGTATTGGTGATAGGGTCCCAAGCGTAGGGGAAGATGTGGTTAGGTAATAGAAGTGGATGAGGAATTGGTAGAGATGAGGGGGTTGAAGATTAGGGACATAGGCATTTAAGCTTCTGTAAACAATTTGGGATATTGTAGAGGCATCAGGATCGGTCTCTGCATTGAGTAGAACTATGGCGTTTACTCCAAATGTTCCCATAGGAACTATCATCTTCTGGGGAATGATAGTCCCTCACGTGTGAACATGAAATTTTGTATGGAAGAAAGATGGGTTGTGATTCAGTCACTGTGGTGTGATACACGGGGTTATCTGAGGAACTGATATCAAATGGAGTTAAGAGGTCCACCGGTTGCTGAAAAAGATTTAGGTGAGGAAGGACTAATAGGAGGAGGGCATGTTTAGAGGATCTGTCATGTTTAAAGAATGTGGTCGATGTCTGGTTCAAGAGTTTCCTTTTTCCATTTAGGATGGACCAAAAGAAGTGGCAAGCTTCCTCTTGTACAGGAAGAATGGTAGAAGGAGACGTTGGGAAATAGATAAACAGAAACATCAGCTCACAGTCTTGCAAGGATGTGGTGTTTTTTGTAAGAAGGCTCCTTTGTGAAGCAAGGAATCGGGCGGTTAATTCATTGCGGGTAAAGGAACGACAAGGATTTCAGTTTGTCTCGATGGAGGAAGGAAGGGGGTATAAATTTCTTGCAATTAGTGAAGAGGTTGATTCAGAATTTGTTCCCATAGGGGTCGCGTTAGGAATCGAGACTACCTGTGATCTCATGAAAACTCTCCTCGGCTAAGATATCTTGGTTAGATACTATTAGAGAATGATTCGGGAATGTTTGTGAATTATTGTCAAATTTCGGTTAGCAAGGGGCGGGTTAGTTAGATTATCGAGGGGCGTAATCCCCCGCAGCAAACAATTTCCTGCACATGTTTTCAACATCTTGCAGTCTCATGTACTGTGGCCCTTTCACCTGGTTGGAAATTACACGAAGTATTTTATTTGTACAAGAAGGATTATGGCGCGAGTGCATCAAACTGGAATGAGGTTAAACCAGAGGCTAAGAATGGCTCTTGCTTTTGCAGCAATTTTTTTTTTTTTGCCAATATCACACCATTATGTTCTCCCAACGGAGTGTAGTTGATGGGCTCTGCTTCTTAGTATAGGTGGTTTTTGGGGGGTATTAGATGGTGGTTGGGATTTGATCCATCACCGTGTGCAAGCCCCCTTTTGATTTCGAAGCAGTCGATGGGTAAGGATTGGTGGTTGTGGAGGGTGTTAGTGGAATCTTGGGTTCAGAAAGTGGGGTTTTTTTTTTGTTGTGCAACCCACAATTTCTTCTTCCTCTACGGCTTGAATCCTCTAGTTTTCGAGCCCATAGTAAAGGCTGTCAAATGTACGGAAAGTTTGAATTGGAGGGTAGGAAGAGAAGAGATGTGCTTAGCGCAGGGCTTGTACATAGTTCGATAAGTTCAGTTTGAGGGGCAAGGCATACTAAGTTGGTTGATAATGCCCCGCCCTCGTCAAACGAATATCGCGATAATTCGTCTTCAAATTTTAAGATGGCATAGAGAGTTGGTGATCTGATAGATACTTCTTGGAAATGTTTAATGGAGAACTGATCCAAGAAAAGATTGGGCTAGCGTTTTGTAGTTAAAAAGCGAAGAATTGAGTTGCTGGGTAAAGAACTATACACTCCAGGCGGGGGGTCTGATAAGCGAGCTGGGAAAGGTGCGTAGTAGTAAAGCTTCGTAGTGAGCAATCAGATAGCAGGCATTCGAAATAATCGAAAGTGTTGTTGGAGGGTCTCATTATGTTAAAGTGGGTAAACTTGGTTAATTCACATTGAGGAGAGGATATGAATGAAGGGGAGGGGAACTGAAGGAAGGGTGGATAGGCTCACGACAAACTTGTCATATGTCAAGGCGCTACGACTTCCTGAAACAGAAGTAAGCCTAGATTTTGATTTTGTCCTCATTTGTTTCATCAAATCAGATAGTGGATGAGATGTGGTGTGGTTGTGGTAAACGGAGGCAAAATTGGCCAAGGGCCCACTGCTAGACATGGTGGGGTTAATGTTGATAAGTATATGGGGAAGGATGTGTTGAGGCAAACGAATTAGGGATGCCCTTATTAAAAGTGTTAGGTTTACCGGATCGGGTGTGGAAATGAAAAGGTGGGCCAGAATTGAGAAGGGAAAGAAAGTCATGGGATAGGTGGCAGAGAGCAAGTAATGAATGGAACACGTATGAAAGAGACGAGGAGTTGAGCATTGCGGACCCCGGTATGGGAATGGACCATGTTGGTGGGCCCCAAGATTAACCAAAGGGAATAGCCCAATCTTAGCCGTTAATGACCATGAAGCTGCTGAGGTAGGAGATGGGACTAACGATTGCGGAAGGAAACAGGGGGGGAGTTATCGGCAGAGAGGGTGATAAAGAGCAGCTATCTATATGCATAGGCATGCCCACAAGGAGTTGACAGTCAGGGGTACGGTCAAGGGATGAGACAAATAGTATGTACAGACAATTAGGATTAGCATCCAGAAATTTGGGCAAATTCTTATCTCCCCCATCAGGGATTTTTAGGAACTCGCTGGTGTTGTCAATAGGATTCCCCATGAATGTGAAGGGGGGGATTCAGGAAATGGCACAGAGGAAAGCATGTGAAAAATGGCGGAGGATGCTTTGAGTGATAACCAACAATGGACAGGTTGGACACAATAGGGTAATCTATCAGCAACAGAAAATAGACTCAGAATGGTGATGAAATTAGTAGGTTGCTGGTTGTCAGGAACTGTAAAAGACAGTAACAATATCAGTCTGATAATGATGTCAGTTAGACTATAGCCGATGTCAGTCAGTTAACTGATGTCAGTGTAATAACAATTGCTATAAGAAAATATAAGAAGATGCGGATTGATTGTTAAACAATGCTCAGTACATTTATAAAAGTTGTTCTAAGGTAATCACAGAAGAAAGTGTTATAACAGAGAAAAAACAGAACT